>JAQZBX010009993.1:0-14291 GCA_029593785.1 Cabassous unicinctus
ACTCATTAAACATGGCAGAGTCCCCTGTAAGAGAGATGAGCCTGATAGTCTACATCTAACCTTGTGAAGAGAATAGAGCAGCTGAGCCCAGAAAGAAATGAGCCCTGGGGAGAGAGACAAGCCTTAGGCTAGCTTACAGCTGAGATCAGAAGAAGCTGGGCCCACAGAGCCTTAAGAACAAGAAGGAAGGCTGAACCCTCACAGACATAACCTGTCACCTTGTTTCAACAACTGGCAACAGAGTTTGGTAAGGAAGTCACCTTGATTGAACACTTTAGGGCTTTGCAACTGTAAGCTTCTACCCCAAATAAATACCCTTTATAAAGCCAAAAAATTTCTGGTACTTTGCATCAGCACCCCTTTAGCTGACTAATACAATAGGTTACCAGGGGAAAAATTGACTGGGGTAGAGAATAGGCAGCTAATGCTTAATTTGAACAGAATTTCTATTTAGATTATTGTAAAGGTTTGGAAATGAAAAATAAGTAAAAACCAGTGGGAGGGGATGGAGTGCATGGGAATCATCTGTACTTTCAATGTAACTGTTTTGTAATCTAAAACTTTTCTAAAAAAAAGTTTATTATATAAAATTTTTTTAAAAGTAAAAAATTTAACACAAGATTAAAGAAGATAACTTCCTTAAACAGCTTAACATTGTCTAATATGAATATATGGCAATCACCATACTTGATACAGGATTTTTGGGAAATCAGCTTTTTCCCTGGAATCAGAACCAGACAAAGAAGCCTCCTCTCACCACTTCTATTCTTCCTCGTACTGGAAAGGTAGTCAGGCAACAGGGCAACTGGAAAGAAATCAAAATGTGAGATATTTGTGGATGCTGCTATTACATGAATGGAAAGCCCACCACAATCTACCAATATTATAATCTGTAAGTGAATGCATCAACATCTCTAGGCATGAGCTCAACAAAAAATCAACATTATTGCTATACACCAGCAACACACATCTAGAAAATAAAGGGCAATACCAGATAGGGGGAAAATATCAACAAAAATGAACCAATAAAGATTAATTTATAAAATATCTAAACTCAGTAGGAAAATCACAAATGACCCAACAGAAAATGAAGAGAGTATATGAAGAAAATGAAACATGCAGGGGCTAATAAATATTTGGAAAACTGACCTGAAGCAAGACTGCAAGGTCCAGGGTCTGGGGAGGGTGGGATTCCAGGACCAGAGGGAAGAGACAGTGGGGGAAGATCTCTGGTGCCCTAAGGTAGGTGGCAGAGCCTCTCACCTTGCCCCTCTTTCCAGGGCACAGCCATCCCATGGGATTCCCTCCCCCACCCCCAGGCTAGGGAAGATTTTGATTGCCCCATTCTTAAGTGTTGCATGTGACAACACTTGGGAGATATTTCTACCCTTCCAAGACTCCTTTGAGATTGCTTAAATAAGTTGTGCAAGAAATGCATTCTGAACATATTCAATAGTGAAGCAGATAGAATATTTTCTGTTTGAAAACAGGGCTTGGAGATTCATGGTACAACAGGCTGAAACAAGGGGGGATTGTTTTGTACTTGATATAATTGGGGAAGAGGACTTCCTGCACCATCACATCAGTGGAGCATGAACCCTTACAGCCTGGGATCCAGCATGAGCATTTTCCATTTGAGGTAAACTGATAACAGTATCTCCCTCTGCCCTGTGGGTCACTGTGTCCTGAAGTAATTCATAGAAAGAAATTGCAAAACCTGGAAAATTATCAATGGTAAAAGTGCTGGAAATGGGAAGAATGGATAGATAGAATTTTGTTTGAGTGCATGTTTTAAAAGAACCAGAGAAAAACCTCACCAGGAGTTCATCAAACGGAATACATAAAGTTTTATTTCAGGGAAATGAGCACTTTGAAATGTGTGGTAACAATCTGCTTCCTGCTTCCATCTTCCCCCTCAATCAGAATCCCAATTCTGTAATTTCCATAGACTTGAACGTCTATTTCTCAGCACTGCAGAGTTTATTTCATAACACAATATTCTTTCAGCTTTACCTAAGACAGTGAATAAAAGAGGATAAACAGGAGGCAAACAGGAGACTGGCATTTTTACAATTAGCTTTTTTGCATACTGGGAGCAATGACAAGAACTCAATAGAATGAAATCTTGGAAATCTGAATGTCTATGTGCTTCAGAGGACTATACACAATTCAAACTTTTATTAAGGAATGTAAATGCTTCAGGCAATGTACAGGTTCTGGGAATGGAAAGGTGGGAAAACAGGTATTATTCTTGCCTTAGGGAAGCAGAGAGAGATTGTAAACCAGTGAACACACCAGTATGTTTACACTGGGGAGTTGTGACAAGTGATATTAGGGGTTCCTAGGTTGCATGCTCACAGATGACCTTCTGAAGGGCTAATATTTAAGCATAGCTTTAAAGCAGATGTTCCTAACCTTTTTGTTCCATGGACCCCTTTGCCATCCAGGTGAAAACCACAGACCCATTCTCAGAATTTGACAGCAGATAGTTTTATGACACTCAACATCAGTATGTCTTTAAATTAAAAATTTCAATTCCAGCTCATGGACCCCTTGAAATCTTTACAGAACTCTGGTTAAGAACCCCTACTCTAAAGACTGAGAAGCAGCCAGCACCCAGAAGAAGAAAGATGAAAACAGTGTTTTATTCATGTTGATTAACCCAAGGTAAATTCTGAGGCAAGATATGGGAAGATCTGGAAGGGAAAAAATATTCCTGGGACACTGTGACTGAGGGCAAGAGCATTCTGTGAGGAGGTTCTGTCAGCTCTGCTCCTCTCAGCACCCATTCTCACCTCAGTTAAGCCACTTGACTAACACTGACCTTTGGCCTAGTTAATAACCAGCCTTCCAGCCCTAGAGAATGAACACCCTTAATGATGAGCCCAAACCCACATCTCTCATGCATCTCACACAAAACCTGTGGCTGGTCCCACATAATAAACTCACCAAATCCAGCATTCCATGATACCAGTTCTTTTCACTTTTTTCAGGCATTTGTTTTAAAATAACCAATTCTTGACTCCCAGCAGCAATCTCTAAGCTCTACCCATGGACTGCAATAAAAGCACAAGCCCAGGTGTTCCTCTGGCTCTGCCTGTGTGCTCCCATCTTCCTGGTTTAGTTCCCTGAGCCAATGGCATTTCCTGTCGACCTCTCATGCCCCTCAACCTCTCTGAGTAACACATATCTTTACTCAGGTATCTGGGCCCTGGTTTTCCAATTTGTTGCAACAGACCTACACCTGATCTAAATTTAAGATTCAACTTAACCTATTCAGAATAAGTAGCACAGTGAACAAGGTAAGTTGACCACAACCATGGGGACATAAGGCCTTTTCTCTGCTCTTGCCTGATGACCTTGCTCTCCCATGTAGCTAACACTCTCTGGGAAAGGCCCAGGGTTTGCTCAGGTCCATGGCCAGTGCTTTGTGCTGTTGCCTGTGTCCTCTGCTGGGTGTTGCCTCTGCTTCCCAGTTCAAATTGGTGGTCCTGTAGATTTGAATCCTCCCAGGAACCACAAACAGACAGCCCTCTCAGGTGAGAGGGGAAACCCTGTGGTTTCTAATGCTTCCCTAAATGGGAATGAATGACATTGGGTGACACTGACACTGAGCAAGTGACATTGGCTACACAACCAGGGCCTTGTGGCAATTCTGATGGTAGGAGCCCAGCAACTTAATAGTTGCTTAATAGTAGCTCATTAAAGATATGGGAGGGAAATGATATATGAAGAAAAGTTCAACATAATAGTTATAAGGAAAATGCAAATTAGAACCAAAATGAGAAGCCACTACACACTTATGAGACTAGATTTTTAAAAAGAGAATAACTGACAGGAATGGAGAATATTGCTCACATTAATGCAAAACAAAACAATGCAGAAAGATTGGAAGACAGAGTCGATTTCTTATAAATTTACCAAATGACCTTGTAACCCCACTTCTACCTATTTACTCAAGAGAACTGAAATTATTTTCTGTACACAAATATTGTATATCCTATAAATCCTATACACAAATATTGAAGTGGCTTTGCTCTTGGTGACCAAAAACTGGAGAAAATAAAAATGTTCATCAACAGTTGGTAAAAATAGACAAGGAGAAAGTATTGTTAAGTAATATGGGGGCCTGAGTTACCCCTCCCGTCCCAGGGGGATAAAGAAGAGGTAATTAAATAGTAATACAAAAACTTCCAAGCCCTCTATTTACATAAAAAATGAGAGAGACACACTCATCCACAGCTTGCCTAACATCCAAGGATGATGGCCAAGAACAATCAATTCATGAGGCCTGATTTTTGCTGAAAAAGTTGAGAAGATGCAATGGGGAGAACATTTCTTTGAGCTTTCAGATAGACTAGACTCAGACTTGATCCCCAGAGAGGACATCTTTGACACACTTATTGGACTATTTTTTTTACAGGGAAACCCCTCCCCTCAACTTACCAGGCAGCCTTGCTCAACAAAGACCCCTACTCTCAGCAAAGCTAGGGACCATGTGGAGCTATTGGCAGGACCTGGGAGTTCTCAGATCAGTCACAGATCCTGGCTTATCAGACCCTTGTAGCCACCCTAAATGGGATCACACAGCCCCTTTCCTGGAGGGCCCTGCTGACTCCTCCTTCTGCATACCAAAGGCCAAGACCCTACAACCCTGGGAATTGGGCCTAATGGAAAACTTTTATCAAACAATGATACCTATTGTTGGCATCTTTTGCTCTTACTTTGCCCATTTTGGGATGCCTGAGCCACTATATAGAAATCTGACCACACTACTGGTGGGGCCAAAGCCAGGTGCCTAGTTCATGGTCTCAAGGGAACCCAGCCTTACAGTCATCCCTTCTAAGGCACCACACCAGTGAGTGAAGCCATCAGGGCTTTTGAAACCTGACCTGACACCACATGAATTCCATCATATATCCCCATTGGATACTACATGGGGCAGAAGAAGCACCTTAGTGACCAAATTGTATGATGGGGTAGATGTGTAATTGTACACAGCCAATGTGACAAATAATGCAAATGTATAAAAAAGACATGCAGTTAGTATAATAGCTCATTAATTTGTCCATTATACATTTGTTCTCTTGAAACATTGAGATATGGAAGAAGACTGAGGTCAATGCTCCTATATAGATGAATATATATATATAGATACCATATATACATATATATTAATTACTTAGAACATTTCAAAAAGTTTGCACATGAGAAAATATTTGCCAGTGATCATCCCATAGAAATTACAATGGGGAGGTGTAGCAGTTTGGCAGTGTGGTATAGTTCTGAGTTCCAAATATATATATTGGATTATGCTTTTAAACTGGTCTTGTCATCTGGGCATGATTAA
This sequence comes from Cabassous unicinctus, assembly GCA_029593785.1. Lineage (NCBI taxonomy): Eukaryota > Metazoa > Chordata > Mammalia > Cingulata > Chlamyphoridae > Cabassous > Cabassous unicinctus. The sequence goes on from JAQZBX010009993.1 coordinate 5,351, forward strand.
GCTATGATTAGGGCTTTTATTGGGCCACATCAGTAGGGCATTGAGCCCAACTGCTTGGTGGGTGTGGGATCAAATATAAAAGACATGGCAAAGGACAGAGTTGGAGTTTTGATTGGAGTTCTGGTGCTGAGTTTTAATGCTGGAACCTGGGAAATTAAGCACACAGAGAAGCTTTGTCCTGAAGAAGGAGAGAAGGCCTCAGGAAAGGAGAAGAGCTGTTTACCTGACAGTTCACAGATGGCCTTGTGGAGAGAGGCAAAGCCTAGAAAGCCTCATAGTCTACAACTGACCTTGTGGAGGGAACACAGCAGCTGAGCCCAGGGAGAAATGGACGCCTGGAAATAAAGGATCCAAAGAAGCCTGAACTCTAGGCAGTCATCGGCAGCCATCTTGCTCCAATATGTGGCAACAGACCTTGGTGAACGAAGTAAATTATATTTTATGGCCAGGTAACTATAAGCTTCTACCACAAATAAATACCCTTTATAAAAACCAACCAAGTTCTGGTATTTTGCATCAGCACCCCATTTGGTTGACTAATACAGGAGGTCATAAATCAGGAGTGAATTTTAATTTTGACTTTATACTCTTTTCAAAGCACTTCCCTGATTAAGACTGTTCATTTGTTCTCCAATCCATATTCTTTGAAGACACCCTAAGTGTCTCTTCATATTTTTTGTTTCATTAACTGCTAGGTATTTTTATAGACATTTCTCTAGAATGGGGAATCTTTCTTCTCATTTCTGGGAAAGCATTATCTGAGCAGGTTTTCTGATCAGATAATCTGCCAGCCAGTGTTGGTTTGATTTTGATTTAGTTTTTGTGGATCCTTTCATGATGTTTATCTCATTACCTACTTCAGCAAGTAATTAAATTTGGGACACTAGTGACAGAGTATGAATTTCTAGATAAATATTATGTTCATTACATCACTGAAACAGTATGAGAATCAACAAATACCAATCATTTTAATGGTTCCATTTAAGAAAATTGTCACTACTCAACTAAGACTTCCAGCTATCCTTAATGGCATTAAAAACAATGCCATACAAATATGAATTGCCTTAAAATTTACTTATGATTTACAAAAAAATAAGTGTACATCAGTGATGTTTTTGAATGTGGAAGTTTGCTGTATATGGGAAACTTAATTTTGACAAATTTATTTTCAGCAAATTGCTTGTAGACAGTGTGCTGTCCTCAGTAATTGTGATGAAGCTGACATTGTAGAGGAGACAATTCTGTAGCTGCAAAGATACAACACATTTCCCTATAGAATCCAGTGTTTAGGAGGACTGGTTCATTATTCTTAGAATTACATTCACACATTCACATTCTGCAAAAATTTGAAATAAATTAATATAAAGCTAGCAATTTGCAGGATTTCATTTCTGTTTTCACAAAAGTTTCATTTAGTTTCCTAATACCTTCTGGTACAAGGAATCTCACTTATGGTTGTATTCCACACAATTTAAGCATAGTTTAATGTGATATTTTTCTTTGTGTCAGTGTTTCCCCTGGAAAGTTGTTTCCATGCACACACAAAACCCATATTTAGCTGTCTAAGAGGAGAAGATGAATCCAAAGATCCCTTTCATGGACCTAGTTTTGCCTCACATTGAGCACTTGGACTGGGGGATAATTACTGAAAGTTTCTGTGCTTCTTCACCTGACAAGGAAGGAAAATGATGATCCATTGGCTTTAAAGTTCCTAGCTAAAAAAAGAGATATCCCTTTTAAACTATTGAAATCCACTATGTAAAACTGATTAAAGCAGAGAATCTTTTATTGGATGCAGGTGCAAACCCTGGACCTCCAGTCTCCATAGCAACCTCTATGTTGGCTGCACCCTGGAGAATGTTCTCTGATGCCCACTGGGTTTTCTCCCTGTGCCACATATTATCATTTTTCATACCATTCATTTATGTAAGCACAGCAGTTTCAAACAAAATGGGTCACAGAAATATATTTACTGCTCCAATTTTATCTAAAATCATCCTATCTTGATCTAATAGCAGAAATATATTTTGAAAATTTAGCCAAAGTCCTCTAGTCTTATTTTGTTTTCAAATGCTTTCCTCTGCATGCTTGTATGTGTGTGCATTTGTGCATGTTTGTGTGTGACAGTAAAATTCAATGGATGGAAAGCAGAGAACAGGGTCCACTGAGGTCAGAAACACCTCTAATGATGAGTCTCCTTTCAGGCCTGACCAGAGATTTATATCCCCTGAAAATACTTTTCATTTCACATCAGAGCTTGGGATACATGGCATAAAATAAATAAATAAAATTGTACAGGAAACATTCTGCCTGGAAGAGGAACTGTAATCCTGGACAAAGGACAGGCCTCCAAAGTTCAGAGACGGCATTCAAGTAGGTTCTCTGTGCTTGGGCTTATATTGGGTTAGGTTATGAGTTCCTGGGTGGGGAAATAGCCATCTTTTATTAGGCATTAGGCTATTGGTCATTAGGTAAATGCAAAATCAGACCACAATGGGATGTCACTACACACCTATTAGAACAGATAAATTAATAAATTTTGAGAATACCAAATGCCTCAGAAGATGCCCAGACTGTATCCCTCCTACATTGTTGATGGGTATGTAAACTGAGACATCTACTCTGGAAGATAGTATCTTAAAAACAAAACAAAATACTTCCTCCAAAAAACAAAAACAAAACAAAAAATATATAGTACAGATGCAGCTACCATAAGGTACAATTGCCGTTCTAGGTATTTATACCAGAAATCAAAACTTATGTTGAAATAAAAACATGAATATTCATACTAGCCTTATTGGTAATAACCCCCAAATGGAAACAACCTAAACATACTTTAATAGCTATGCTTTTAAAGAAGTGGTGGTCCTTCCCTATCATGAAATACCAAGCAGCAGAAAAGACATAAGCTATTGATATACACAACACCATTGATGGATCACAATATGCTACACCAAACAAAAAAGCTAACCATAAAAGTCAAATATTGGATGATTCCATTTATATAAAATTCTTTAAGTGACAAAATTACATAGATGGAAAACAAATTAGTGTTTTCCAAGGATTAGGAATGGTGAAGGAGGAGCTGGGGATCGAGGGAAGTGGGTATGATGTAAGGCCTGAATAGTTCTGTACCTTGAAGACATAGTGCTGAGACAAAATGACACTTGTGAAAAAATGGAAAAGAAAAAATTACTGTGCACACATTGTACCAATTTCAGTTTCCTGGTTTTGATATTGTAGTATAGTCATATCAGAAGTTACTATTAGTTGAAACTGGGTAAAGGGTATATGGGCCATCTGTGTATACTATCTTTGCAAACTCCTGTGAATCTATAATTGTCTAAAAATGAAAATCAAAACCAAAAAATTGCATTTCAATATACTGCAATGAAATCACATTGAAATGAAAATACTATTTATAACATTAAAAATATAAAATAAATACATCTATGAATGTGAAAGATGAACAAGATCAATATACACATCACTTGTTTTAAAAACCTTTTTAAAATAAATGAAAAGTAAATAAATGGAGAGGTAGACTGTCTAAATAGACCCAAAAACACAGTATTGGTAAGGTCTTATTTCTACCCAACTTGATTTGTAGATTCAATACAATCCCAAGTAAAATCCCAGCAGGCTTTTCTGAAACTAAGGAGCAGGTTTTAAAATTCCTATGGAAATGAAAATAACTTAGCCAAAAAATTCTTTGAAATTAAAGAATAGATTTAAAAGACCTAAACCACCTGTTATCAAGACATAATTTAAAACTCCAGTACTCAAGACCATGGAGCTTTGGCAAGTACATGGCCACGTCAGTCTGTGAAACAATACAGAGACTAGAAATAAGTTCATACACAGCAGATATGCTATGACAACTCAGTGGAGAAAATATGGGCTTTCCAAAAAATAGTGTTAATCACATACTGATAACAGACTGGAATGTGAAATGTAAAACGCTAAAAGTTCTATAAGAAAACCTATGAAAAATCTTTGTTTTTGACTTAGGCAAAGATTTCTTAGATATGGCACCAAAACCACAAATAAATAATCAAAATTAAGAACTTCTGTTATTCAAAAGACACCATTAAGAGAATTAGAAACTAAGCCACAGACTTAGAGATGTTTTGAATATGACATATATGTTAAATAAAACGTACCCAAAATACAGGAGGAGCTCACAGACCTCAAAAAAGTGCATAAAATATTCAAACACTTTAACTAAAAGACAATGTATTGATGTCAAATAAGCACTTTAAAAAGATGCACAAAACCATTAGTCTTTAGGAAAATGCAAATTAAAATCACAACACATCAACTTGAATAGCTAAAATTTAAGAAGATTGAACATAGCAAGTGTTGGCCAGGATATGAAGGAACTGGAAGCCTTAGACAATGCTGGTGGCAGTGTAAAATGGTACAATCACTTTGAGAAAAAATTGCAGTTTCTTACAAATCTAAACACTGGTTATAAGGTCCAATCACACACAGAAAGACAGTTACCCACGGGTCTGGTCAGCAGGAACCACAGATTTTCTGTCACCTCATGGAAAGCCAAGCACAACCCCCAAAGGGAGCAAAACGGGAGCCCAAGCTGGAAACCAAAACTCAAAATTAAACAGAGATAACAACCATAATTAAAGATTTTGTTCAAGAAGACAAGCTGAAAGGGGCAGACTTTTGGTAAGTGTAATATGGGATGTGCCCTTATCACCCCAGAAAAAAAAGTGAGAAGTAATTGAATAGTAACAGTAGAGACTCAGAGCCCCTCCTCTATTTAAATTTGAAAAGGAGGGAGATAAGCCTGTCCAGAGTTGGCTGATAGCCAAGGGAGATGCCAGCTGGCAAGCAAACTATAAGGTCAGGTTTTTGTTTAAAATGATGGAGATGATGCAATGGGGAGAGCATTTCTTTGACCATTCAGATAGAAGATACCAGAGTCAATCCCCAGCCCTGAGGAGGCCCCTTTGACACAGAGTCATGGAACTTTTATTACTGGGAAACCCTCTCTGCAAGTTACCAGGCAGCCTTCCTCCATCAAGTCTCTTACTGACAGCAAGGCTTGGGTCATGTGAATTATTAGCAGGACATGAGAGGGTCTCACATCAGTACAGATCAGGCCCAGGCACCCACCCTACAGGTGCCCACACATTCCCTTCCCTTGTGGGCCCTCACTTCCTCTTCCTGCATATCAAATGCCCAGTCCCCTGCCCCCTGGGAATTGGATAAGAATTCAAAGAATTCTTATCCAATAGCAATGCCAACTGGTAGCCTCTTTTGCTCTTACTTTTCCCTACTGTAGGTATTGATACCATAACACCTTGCCTGGAATACACACAAAACCAGGCATTCACATATATAAAACCATAGCTGGTTCCCATTTGTCTTTCCCTCTGAGCTGGGGATCAGTAGTGTCCTTTTGGCAAATGGAGTTGTCAGCCCTGTGCAGTGGCCATTGGCTGGGCATCCTGTGGCCTGCTCCTGGCTGTCCTCTTTCCCAGGCCTCCCCAGCACTTTCTTAGTGTCCTATCCCAAAGCAGAGCTATATGGAATGGCAGTCATGGTCTAAATCTCATCTCCACATATGTCACTACCATGGGCACTTTGCCTAAAATACCAATTGAATTACAGCTCTGAAATTTTCAGGCCTTTAGTAGGTCTTTATAAGCATGTTTAGAATGGAGACCCCTATAGGCTTCCACATATGATCAATAGATTTTCTGCAGATACGCAAAGATAAATCGTTGGAGAAAGCATGAGCTTTTCAACAATAAGTGTTCAATCCATCACATATTGATATTCATTCCAGCCAACATCATGCTAGTGAGAACAGACTCATCCCCAAAAGCAATTGGGACACTCTAGACCAGGGGTTGATAACATTTTTGTTCATTGATCCCCCTTTCAGAATGTAGCAGCAGACATTTTTATGACACTCAACATAGTCATGTCCTTAAATTTTTATTCAAAATTTATTCAAGCCCACAAACAACCTGAAGTCTTTCCATGGATCCCTTGGGGACAAATGGACCTCTGATTAAGAACCCCTGCCCTAGAGAGAGAAAGAGGGTTGCCTATGAGTCTAGTCAATGGGAGCCACAAATTTTCTCCTTTACCACATGAAATGTCAAAAAAAGCCCTGAAAGGGAGTCCAAATTGGAAACTGAAACTCAAAGTTTTCCTTGATCAGAGATTCAAACAATACTTAGATTTTGTTCAAGAGGACAAGGAATACCAAAACAACATGAACAACAAAAACTGATAAATATGACTTGATAAAAATTAAAGACATTTGTTTAGAGAAAAACAGAATAGACAAGCAGATTTATAGAATATGTATGTAGGTCTCATATCTAATTAAGAGCTTGTATCCAGAATATACAAAGAACACTTAAAGCCCAAACATAAGAATACAAACATTCCAATTTAAAAAGGGCTAAATGATCTTAATAGTACCACATTAATAAGATATATGGGTGGGAAATAATATATGAAGAAAAGCTGAACATATTAGTTATGAGGGAAATGCAAATTAGAACCACATGAGTTACCACTACACACTCATTTGAAAAAAATGAAAATACAAAATAGTGGCATGAATGCAGAACAACAGGGACTCAAATTTGTTACCATGTGAACGCAGAACAAAACAATACAGCCACATGGAAGGATGTCAGGGCAGCTTAGCATGAGTTCCTATAGGTGGCTCTAGCCAAGCTCTGTTAGTTATCAGTGAATGATTTCATGTAGATGCTTTTGGGCTTCATTTATCACCTAAAATGCAATCCCTAGCCTTTGGTCCAAAACCCACTAGTAGATTTTAATCACTTCTTTCCCATGCAGACATTCTGAAAGCTAGAAGCTTCAGTGTAGAGAGAGCATCGGATGTAGCCACAGGCTCTTCTTCATGCAAATGTTTCTTTCAAATACCCAACACCCAGACAGGGGGTTAAAAATTGCAGGGCCTCCTAGAAATTCCACAGTCTGGGGCAAATCCCATTCTTCATTTTTTCTAGCCCAGGAAACAGAGTTAAACCATTTGAGAATTGCTGCCACGGAGGCAGAAATTTAGCCTCTACCGAGATGAAATTTCTAGATCTCTGGGGACCTCTCCAGACCAGACTGGGTGGAGGGTTGAAGGGCAGGATTGAGAGAGGGCTCTGAGAGGGTGGAGTTTCCATGGAGGAAGCCAAGGGGCTGTGGGATGTAGTGTCACATGGAGTGGTGGACCAGCATTATGTCACAAATGTGCTATTGTGATGTCACTAGTGCCACAGTCAGAGCCTGGCCTGTGGAGTCAGAGCAGGAATAAAATGTGGACAGAGGGGTCTGGGTGCAGGGAAGATGCTCCCCAGCTCCTGCTTCTCCTTCCTAACTCATCAACACACTTTCCCAGCTGGGAAACACCCCTCTCCAAATCTGGGGCCAGGACACAGGTTTCACTTCCCTCCCATACCCACCCTCTCTACCCTTGGGGCAGCTAAAGAAAAAGCAAAGAAACACCAGGCAAAGCCCCTTTGGTGTGAGAAAGGAAATACCACAATTCACATGCTCAGGGACCACAGGAAGCACTTCAGCAGAATTCACAACTGTGGGGAATTTCAATGGAGGATTTTGGAGTTGGCCCAGAAGATGTGACCACTAGATGGTAGTAACACACAATCTATCCAAAGAGGGAAAGGTGTTGACTGTTTTGTAGTCAGGGACCCTTGCAGGAAACTTCCAGAGGCCACAGGTGGGAAGGAGTCACCTGAAGGGGAAGCAGGGCAAGGGGTGCCAAGGTAGCTTGCCCCTTGTAAGCTTCCATGCCTAGCCTACAAATTGAGAGTCTGTGTTGGGCCAGTTTCCTGAGGTATGCAAAGCCTGTTATCACTAAATGGCTAAGAAATGCATGTTGGGCTAATTTTAAGACAAATGGGTGTGTAAGTATTTTAGTTTATCTGTTCCTCAAAGAACTCAAAATAACTTTATTTTTTCATAGGTATTTTCTCGAGGCTTTTCTGTGAAAGGGACAGCTATGCAAGCCAGCTTTAAGAGTTTTCTGAAATAACTCATCAGTATTAACAACAATCCTAAGCCCCTCACACAAATGTATTTGTCCCTGTCCCTATGTTGGATGAAGGCTTTCCAATGTGGAGAGATTCTTTCCAGGGGAAGACTCTTCCTAGGGATGCATCCCCAATGGCTGGTGCACAGGATGACAATGGTCATTAGAGTTTATCACACTACTTGTAGGGCCTTTCATTTCTTGGTAGGTAGATGTTTGTTTATTAAAAGACAATTCCAGGCCAAGTAATGCCATTTATAATGGCTTTCCAATTTTTTTAAAAAGGCAACTGACTTCTTTAAAGTAAACTCTCTTGGGGACACCTAAATCAGGGCAAAGCCCCAACTGAGTCTCCTGTGACACTTTCTGCCCTGGTCTCCAAGAAACACCCTACCTCCTACCTCAGACAGTTGCCTAAGTAAGGCTAGCTATAGGACCTGGGCCACTGAGGGCAAAACTAACTGTGGATATATTTACTTGTATAAACATTCACACCAACATTTATGTCTTACCTATTTATATATGTCTATACATACTAACTTAAAGATCCACAATATGACTTCTGTATCACTCTCTGTTCATTGCCAGTTGCTCTGACACAATTGTACATGCTTTTATTTTCATGGAAACATGACAATTTATGATATTCCCTTTCCCACTGCTCCTGTCCTTTTAATTTCCTACCCCACATATCCCTCCCTGAGGTCAGGGCAACTGCTCTTTCTGGTCAGCAGAATCCTGCTCATTCTGTGTCTTTCCCCATCAGCCCTCCCCTGAGTGGTCTCCTCCTCTGAGTCCCCTATGGAGGGCTGACAGTTCCCTGTTTCCTCTAAGGGGTCCTGGTTCCTCCCAGACTCCCCAGATTCTCAGCCCCCATTTCACATCTCTGAT
>JAQZBX010009993.1:14391-45180 GCA_029593785.1 Cabassous unicinctus
GGTAAGTGGATTTGAATTTTTTTTTTTTGAGGTTCTAGGGCAAGGGATTGAACCCAGGACCTCATATGTGGGAAGCTGACACTCAACCACTGAGACACATCAGCACTCCTGATGGTTTTTTCAACGTGAAAAAAAACCTGAGTTGGTTTTTTATGTTTTTTTAGGAAGCACCAGGAACCAGCCCAGGACGTTCCATTTGGGAAGCAGGAACTCAAATGCTTGAGCCACAGCCACTGCCCTCAGTTATTTTTACTAAACAATAACTCCCTGGTTATTTAAATTGTTCAGAGTAATAACAAGGATAATAAAAGAATAATAAAACCCCTTACTCTTCTAATGTCTTATTTTTGCCCAGCCATTTTAGATTTCAGTTGGAGATCCAGAGCCAAAACTGATTTGAAATAATTTTTAAACAAAGAAATCCCGGTGATTAAAATATTATTTTTCTTTTCATAATAACCATTCAAAAAATTATCATTAATTTAATTCTAGCCATGGTTTGCATGTTCTGGCTTATTGAAGGATCTATTAGGCCAGAGACAGTTAATCAACCAATGCCCCCTTCAGACTCTATTCCATTTCTACAAATGTCTGACATATGGGGTCCTAAGCCCCCATTTACAACTGGGGACACTGAAGCCCTGAGAGGTGGAAGGGTTAGGCTGAGGCTCACAAAATTTGAATAGCAAGGAAGGGCCAGGGCCAGCTCTCTGCTTACTCTTGCTCTCAGGATCCCTACTCAGGATGACCTTATGTGCCTTGCCTGAGGGGAATGGGGTTGGTTCCCTCTCCCTGCAGCTCTGTGTGGTTGTCTGAATATGTAGCCTAAGAGCAGGGTGAGGTTCAGTACAGAGCGGGGTGATCCTGAACCTCTGTGGTCCAGGCCTGGACCAGTGTCCTTTACCCTTGAACATGGCTAATGCTGACTGTGGTCTCATCAGCCCTGGACCCCCTGCTCAATGTCTGGTAGCCTTGGTCAGCTCCAAGGGAGGAGCAGCAAACTTACTGCTTGATGTGCAACCAGAAAATGACTCCAGTTCAAAGAGCAAGTCCTGGGGACCTGGATGAGAACAGCCACTTCTGACCTTGCCTGAGGTCCTGGCTCCAGGTCCAAGTGAAAGAATACTAGTGGGAGGGTGTGTCCTGCAGAGTTAGATGGTATGTGGAGGAAAAGGACATGTACACCCTTCTCATGTTTCAGCTTTCAAAATATTTGAATAAACAAAATTGATTCACTCTTGACAAGTACTTGAAATCATTATGTAAATTGTAAGATATAACATTCTGTGACTAATTTCCATTCATTTATCAACAAGGTGGAAAATCCTATCAACTATCAGTGAAATGTCCTTCATTTTTTCCACCTGCCAGGTCTCAGCATCCCTGTTCAATGGTCCTTTGGCACAGACCCATTCTTCCCTTTGATAGTCTTCTTTCCACCTGTCTTCCTTCTTATACAAACTTATTTTCTTCCAAAATTGACAGAGGCTTATTACAAAGAATTCAATCAAGAAAACATAAAAATTTAAAAAAAAAAATTCAACTTTCCACAGAATGGAAATGATCCATTATCAGCATCAATCAGAAGAACCTCCTACCAGCTGTCTTCCTTCTCTTATATGAAGATGGAAGAATAGAAACCTGACAGATAGAATGGTATTTGTTTGGAAATGTGAAGATAGACAGATTTAGCAATACCTAGCTGCTGAATTTGGCAAATATATTTGTATAAAATTACAGTAGTGAGATATATTCTACTTTTCAGTTAAACATAGATTTCATGTGTCCTGGACCTTACAGAAGATAAAGAGAAGATGTGGTTTTCTGTACTGGCATTGATGTGCAGGACTGAAGGCCAGCCTAAGCTTCCCCCAACTCCTGTGTTACTTTGTTTCTGTCATGGGAGCTTGAATAAGTACTTCTTTCTCTGTGAAGCTGAGATGACCGAAGCAACCTGGGGCAGTAAATCAACCAATGCCCCCTTCAGGCTCTTCTCACCAGCTTAAGTTTAAAAGTAATACCATGTGTCCTGTGAAGACAAGACTCTTTCCTTTCAAGGAAAATTTCAGTGCTTCATCTGTTAAACAAGTTTTCCATTTCATTTACAGGCTCTCTACTTAAGAGACACCCAAGTCTCTTTAGGTCAGGTGGCTTTGTCCTGTTGTCATGTCATTTCTATAATTGCCCTAATTTCTTGGCTTTATCTTTCATCTGTGTTACTATGATTGTCCCACAACTTTCCTCCACACTGCTAATTTGACTTCCAGCTATGTCTATTATGCAATACATTTATGTATTGGTTTTGTAGTAGTCATGTGTTAGTCCTCATAGTTAATCACATTTCTATGCCATTCTGTTGCTCTATATATGGATCCTGAAATCCTTCACCCAGAGTTACCATTAAAGGATGAAACCATTCTTTTTACTCTTCCATGACACTAAGGTCTTTGGGGGTGGGAGACATTTAGGGAGGGCCCTTGCTTCCCTGTGAGCAACTTTCTTTGGAGGCCTCAGGCTCTTCTCACTCTCTCAGAGAAAATGTGTGCAGTTTCACATGATGCTTCATCATGTGGGTGCATTTTTACTTGTCCTTCTGGGCCCTCTATGGACACTCAGTCTTTCTTCATTCTGGAAAATCCTTGGATATTGACCCTTTAAGTCTGGCTCATCACCTTTCCTTCTCTTCTCTTCTCCAAAAACTCTGATCACACTTATTGTGGAGATTAATGTCATATTATTTATATGATTCAAGACACTGAAAAGTGTAGAGAATAATAAAAAATACAGTATGATCCTGTGGTGCTTTGAGGTTTATGTACACCAGAGTTCTGAAAGTTGCAAGATCTTAATGCTCATCCATCCCTGTGGATGTGTAAGTACATAAGACCTTTTGATGAAGCTACTTCAGTTAAGGTGTGACTCTCCTCAATCAGGATGGGTCTTAATCATATTACTGGAATCCTCTGTAAATGAATGAAGAGAGAGATAGAGAAAGAAAGAGAGAGAGAGTGAGGATAAAGTCATTTAATTAAGAAGCTAAAAGCAATGAAACCCAGAAGAGAAGGGAGAGATCAGCAGATGCCACCATTTGCCTTAGCATGTGGCAGAGGAGCCACGGTTTGCCAGCAACCAGACTTTGGGAAGAAAGCATCACCTTGATGATGCCTTTATTTGGACACTTTCCTGGCCTGAGACTGTAACTAATAAATTCCCATTTTTTAAGTCAACCTATTTAATGGTATCTACTTTGAGCAGCCTAGGAAACTAAAGCAGATCCTATCCTCCATACAAAAATATCATATTTAAAATTTTTGATTCAACTACTTATAGAAACCCAATTCCTTTCCCTTAAACAGGTGATTTAGATAGCTCTGGGTAATTACTAACTAGGAGTGGCTGAGTCTTGGAGCTCCTTACTCTGCCACCATTTTGCCCCTCCTCTCCATATCTAATAATTTTTGATAACCTATTTGTTGTGAAACAGAGCCTTGTACTTATTTTGATTTTCCTTTTCAGCCATGAGACTGGGTGTCTTCTCTGGCCATTTGGCCATTCCATTTCCTGTTGATCTGTTGCCCTTGATGCCTTTTCTGGCCATCTGTCACAATCTGTGCTGCTAAGTGTTAGCCAGTGATTTACAAAAGTGTTAGTATGTTCTGGACATTAATTCTAGAATCAACATGAGCATTGCAAATATTTTTCCTTCTGTTATTTGTCTTTACATTTTCTTTGTGGCTTTGTTTTGTTTTGCAGATACAATTTTTAGGAGGTACAAGGGATTGAACTTGGGGCCTCATACATGTGAAGCAGGTGCTCACTGATCTACAGTCACTCCCCATGCAGATGCTTTTAATTTTAATGCATTTACATTTATCAATCTTTGCCTGTATGGTTTGGTTCTCTGTGCCATGTTCAATAAGACTTCCTCTAATGAGATTTCACAGGAGATTCCCATATGTTCTATTCTAAGTGGCTTATTGTTTGACTTCTCCAATCTGAGTCCTTGCTGCTGCTTAAGCTGATAACAAGTGTGGCAGGTGGCCCAGCAATAACCCTGATTAGCAGGTGACCCAGAAATGTCCCTTGCTTATGTCCAAGTTGGTGACACTGGGATCTGTTTTGTGCACCCTAGGTGGGGAGTTGGAAAGTGGTGACCCAAGATTAAGCTTGCAGGATGAGTCTCATCCAGGGTCTCCCTTAAGCTTCAGACCCATGTACCATCCTTCTACCATCTAGACCCTGGTTGAAGGCATTTGAGCAGCATGGTAGGAGGGGATGTCCACCCATTCCCCATTTACCCTCAAAACACCTCCAGCCCCCATCACCCCTTTACCATGCAGCCAGTGTCAGATGCTTTGAATACATGAAGGAGCACCCTTCCCAGTGCTGAGTTGTAGTAACTCATTTAGCTCTCAGGAAAATTCTCTGAGGTCTGTAGTAGTTGAAGTTGAGGAAACTGAGGCACATAGAGAGTAAGTAATTTGCAAAAGTACATGCAGTCAGGAGGTGGCAGGTCTAGGACTGGGATCCTGAAAACTGGCTCCTGAACTGTCCTGCCACCAATTGGATGAGCTCCCCAGAGCACCCCATGTATTTTTAGGGATCCTGCCATGGTGCCTCCTGAGCCCTCCCTTCAGGGTCTCAGGGGGACTCCCCTTCCCTTTCATCATGTGCTCAGATGCACTTTGTGTACTTGCCATACTCCAACTCATGCCTCTTTATTGCCTCTACTGGATCATTGGCTAATCTCAAAGAGGCTTCTAGAATGTATAGCACACAGTAGGGCTTAGTCCATATTGGTGGTTGAGTGTTGGGTAATGGATTTGAGCTTCATTGTGAAAGCACCCACAGACCAGAGAGTGAAAGAAACTCTCAACCCTGCTTTTCCCAGAAGTGATTTAGAAGCTGATTCTCCATGCAGTTGTCTCTATCACCAAACCCTGCATTCACAGGCCCTAGGCCCTGCAGCCTCCCTTCTCTAAGTGGCCACCTCACCCAACCAGTTGGCCATCCCTCTATCAAAGCTTATAGGTCCTATCAGCATGATATCAACTATCCTCAGTTCTGTCCATAGGGCATCTGTGGCTTTCAGGGAGTGCAGGACTGGGTCACTTGTCAGTCATCCTTTCAGAATGAGGGTTTCTCTCTCTTTGAAAGTCTCTCTGGTGACAATCTGGGGACTCTTCCTCTCCTTGGCCTTTCCCATGGCTGGAAGCCCTGGCTGTCAAGAGTGCAGTTAGAAGTGGTCCGTGAGGGCCTTGCTGCCCAGGGACCTCAGAAACACACCATTATCCCATCCACTAGGCTTTGTGATTTGGACCAAGTGTGGCTTGTCCTAACTTGAGAAGCCACAGGATCTGGAAGAATTCAAGAGTCGTGTCTACACCCCTTGGGTTCCTCCTTCCCTTGGCCTTGGTCTGTGGCTTTCACTCCATCTTCCATCACCTGAGTTCTTGTAACATCATTCTCCAGGCTTTCTCAACACCACAGCCAGGACCACAATGCATACATGCACACAGATGCACTGCCTGTATATCAGGCATGTCCTTACATGCCTACAAATCAGTGCTCTTGCAGACACACATGCCCCTGCATATAGTGCTGCACAAACATAATGAAACAGAAGGCCAGATCAGTGATGAATTTATTTCCCTATCTTCCATCTGGATATGTCTTTGTCATCTGCAGAAGCAATTTCCAAGAATGCTCTGGATGAAATGCATCATGCCCTTTTTTCCTTCAACTCTGAATTTCCAGCAACCTTCAGGACAGACACTTTAATGACTACAACTTGGCAGAGAAACCTCTCCATTCTTTCCTCCTTGTATTCCTACCCAATGGATGGGGGCTACATTTTGTATTCTGTTACATGGTGTCTATAATCCACACCAGCCCCGGGAAACTCCTCAGTTGATTGTAGATGTAACTAGCCATCTGTGCAATCAACTCATTGTTGACTAAAGTCCATGAAATGCCCTTGTATTACAATTAGCCCAGTGGTTCCTTGATCAACAATGGGACAACATTACCTGTCTGAGTTGACACATTAACCTAACCATGACAATACATGCCTTGTCAGCTTGGCAGCTATACACATTACCTTAAACCATACTTTGTCTCTAAATATAAACAATAACATATATGTATATGTGTATCTGTATATGTATATGTGTATCTGTGTGTGTATGTGTGTGTATATATATATATGTATATGCCTAACA
The DNA here is from genome assembly GCA_029593785.1 of Cabassous unicinctus. Classification (NCBI taxonomy): domain Eukaryota; kingdom Metazoa; phylum Chordata; class Mammalia; order Cingulata; family Chlamyphoridae; genus Cabassous; species Cabassous unicinctus. The sequence continues at coordinate 20,613 of JAQZBX010009993.1, forward strand.
AATATTCAACTAACCTGTGAACAACTGGAAATGCACTAAATCCCTCCAGAATACAGTGCAAGTCCTTGGGTAATGCTCACTCTTAAACATGGCATCCTTAAATACTATGACATGAAACTAAGTTATGTCATATGATAAGGTGAAAGGTTAAGGAAGGGAACAAGAAATTTAATTTATGTACATATACAAACATACTTATAACAAAATAAGGAAGAAATATTCATGATTATTACAGTCCTCATTCCCTGTAACTGGCCACATGTTTGAAGTTCATATTTATCACTACCTTCTTCCACTACCCATTCCATGATCCCTTGAACCACAGGAAGTGCTTCTTTACCTGGTGGGTAACCCAAATTTTCATTCCTGAAGTTTCTGGGCTGTTGTTAGTTCTGTCAAGATTGGGTCATTGCAATTTTCTGTTGGCTTTAATCACAGAGCATGGTAATGCCAAGAGACACCCTGGGGGATCTCCTGCATTCCAGACAAACTCCTCTTTACCTCCATTGTGTACGTGCAGTCCTATTTCCCCTTGATAGGATCAATCCCCCCATCCAGTACAGTAATTCCTCTCTTTGCCTGTTGATTCAGAGCTATGAGGGGCCCAAAGTGGCCAGGGGACAGTCTTAACTTCCAGTTCCATGGAATCATTGTTGTGTTCCTTGGTGGAAGCATTCCTCCTTTTGGGACTAAAACCTGTAGACCAACAGAGCTTACCGTTGCAGGCAAAGGAAGCGAAAATTTTCCTAGTGGATTACTAGGGGTAATAGTGAGTGATGCCAGTCCCATTTCCACTCCTCAATTCCTGGACCCATGAATCCTGGCTATAGGAGAAACAGCCCCATTGTGAGGATGCTGATTTAGAACATCCACAGCCTCCTGGAGAATATTGCCCCAGTCTTGTCAGGTACTGTCACCTATTTGGCACCATAATTTAGTATTCAAAAGGCCATTTCACTGTTCTATCTATCCAGCTGCTTCAGGATGATGGGAAATATGGTAAGACCAGTGAACTCAATGAGTATGTACACATTCTTCCACATCATTTACTGTGAAGAGGGTTCCTTGAGCATAAGCAATGCTGTGTGGAATACCATAGTGGTGGAGAAAGCATGTGTTAAGTCCACAGATGATAGTTTTGGAGGAAACATTGTGTGCAGGGAAGACAAACCAATATCCAGAAGAGATGTCTATTCCAGTTAGAACAAATCTGTGTACCTTCCATGATGGAAGCGGTCCTATGTAATCAAAATGCTATGAGGTAGCAGGCTGATCACCTTGGGGAATGGTGACACATCTGGGGCTGATTGTGAATTTCTGCTGCTGGCCAATTGGGCACTCAGCAGTGGCTGTAGCTGTGTCCGCCTTGTTGAGGGGATGTCCATGTTTCTGAGCCCATGCACAACCTCCATCCCTGCCACCATGGCCACTTTATTAATGAACCCATTGGGCAATGACAGGGTGGCTGGGGAGAAAGGCTGAGTGCTAGCCACAGATTGGGTCATCTTATCCACTTAATTATTAAAGTCTTCCTCAGCTGTAGTCACCCTCTGGTGAGCATGCATATGGTACACAAGTACATTCGTGGATTTTTGCCCCTTCAGCCCTTCAGAAATGTCTATCCAATTATTTCTTCCCCAGGCCTCCTTCTCATCAATTTTACAATTATGTTCTTTTCAAGTCCCTGACAATCCAGCCAAACCATTGTCAACAGCCCATGGATCATTGTGCAAATGCTCCTCTGACCATTTCTCCCTCCAAGCAAAATGAAAAACCAGGTATACTGCTCAATGTTCTGCCCACTGGGAGGATTTGCTCTCACCACTGTCCTTCAGGGATTTTCCATAAAGAGGCTGCTGTGCTGCAGTTCTCCACTTTTGGGTTGTACATGAATATCATGGAGAAACATCTGTAAAGTAGGCTAAAGACTTCATTTCCTCTGCCAACTGATTGTAAGGAACTCCCCAAGAGGGCATAACTTTGGGCTGGGAAAGAGAACGTAATGTGGCAAGAGAGCTGACTCTGGGCCTATGGGTCATATCCTAATGTAACTACTTGTACCTTCAGGAACTGATTGGGCCCTATCTCATATATACCACTTCCACTTTATAATGGAGTGCTGCTGTGCATGCCTGACTTTATGGTTTGGTGGGTCAGACAATACCCAGCTCATGATAGACAACTCAGATCTCATGGAAACTTGGTAGCCTATGCTTAAACATTCAGTCATACTAAGGCCCTGTAGCAGGCCAAAAGCTGTTTCTCAAAAGGATAGTAGTTATCTGCAGAAGATGGCAGGGTTTTGCTCCAAAATCTTAAGGGTCTGCATGAGCTTTGAATTTCTATTAGGAAGCTTTGAAAAAGTAATATTAAAACCATAAAATTTCAAATGAGATTCATGTGTATTGTGATTTGTAGCTAAAACTAGGTATAAAGATAAATTTTATTTTCTGTTTTAAATTCAGAGGGATTACTGTTTGGGAAGATCTTCAGAGAATGTTTTATGAATTGCAGTTTCTCATTATCAGTCATACCCTAATGATCCCAGCAAACTGATGTCCTGTCTCTAAGATATGCATCAAATTCTTATTAGTCCATAGATAGTTTTTATGTAATTAATCATTAGAAAAATGATTACTTTCCCATTATAATGATATAAAGTTTTGAGTGCTAATAAAAGACTCTATCAATCATTTTTAAAATAGCAATACTGGATTCCTGGAGGTATTTCAGAGATCACTGTCACCATCAAGAATTTCAAGGATGCAGGGGGGGATGATTCCCACTGTTTTAAATAGCCAAAGGGGTGCTGATGCAAAACACCAGAAATCGGTGGGCTTTTCTAAAGGGTAGTTTGGGATAGAAGTTTGATTTTACCAGGCCATAAAGCATAATTTACTTCCCTCACCAAAGTCTATTGACATGTTTTGGAGCAAAATGGATGCTGATGTCTGTGAGCATTCAAGCTTCCTGAGTTCCCATCTTCCTGGGGCTTGCTTCTTTATGGGCTCATCTCCTCTGCTATCTCCACAAGGCCAGCTGAAGACTATCAAGCAAACAGCTAGTTTCTCTTCCTGGGGCCTTTTCTCTTTCCTCACTACCAAGCTACTGTGTGTGCTTACTTCCCAGGGCACTAGCTCAAAAACATCACATCAGAACTCACATTCTGTCCCTTGCCATGTCTTTTACATGTGAGTCCCCACCCACCAAAGGGTGGGGACTCAACAACCTACTGACATGAACCAACCAAAGCCCTAATCATAATTTTATCATGCCAGAGGGGCACTCCAGATTGCAATCATAATCCAATATCTATTTCTGAAATTCATAAATAATGCCAAACTGCTATATGCACCATTTACCAATTCAACTCTCTTATTTGGCTTATGCAGAAAACAGATGGATCTTGAAGGATGACAGTAGAATATCATAAACTTAATCAGGAAGTGACTCCAATTGCAGCTGCTGTTCCAGGGGTCATATCATTGCTTGAGAAAATCAACACATCCCCTGATGCCTGGTATAGAGCTATTGATCAGGCAAATGCTCTTTTCTCAATTGCCATTAGTAAGGACCACCAGAAACTGTTTGCTTTTAGCTGGTAAGTCCAGTAATATACCTTCACTGTCCTGCTTCAGGGATCTATCAACTCTTCAGGTCTATGTCATAATAGTGTCTGCAGGGATCTTGGTTGTCTCACCCTCCAACAACTCATTACACTGATCCATATATTGGTGCTGATAATATCATGCTGATAGGACCTAGTGAGTAAGATGTAGCAATGACTGAGACTTAGTTGTAAGGCATTTGCATGAGAGAGGATGGGAGATAAATCCAACAAAAATATAGGGGCCTTCTACATTGGTGGAATTTCTAGGTGTCCAGTGGTGTGGGACATGTTGACATATTGCTTCAAAAGTGAAGGATAAACTGTTGCATTTGACCCTTCTTATGATAAAAAAGGATTTTGGAGACACTTTTTCATTTGGGTGTGCCCATTTACTGAGTGACCAGAAAGTTTTGAGTGAGGACTAGAACAAGAGGAGGCTCTGCAACAGGTCCAAGTTGCTATGCAAGGTACACTGCCACTTGGACCATATGATCCAGGAGATTCAATGGTGCTGGAAGAGTCAGTGGCAAATACAGATGCCATATAGAGCCTTTCACAGGTCCTGGCTTTTATATTTAGGTCTTTGATCCATTTTCAGTTAAATACTTGTATAGGGAGAGAGATAGGGGTCTTGTTTCATTCTTTTGGATATTGATATCTAATTCTCCCAGCACCATTTTTTTTTGTCTTTTTAACATGGACTTGGTAGGCTTATCAAAAATCAGTTGGCTCTAGAGGTTAGGGTTTACTTCTGGACTTTCAATTATATCCCACTACTTGATGTGTCTATCTTTATGCCAATATCATGCTGCTTTGAATACTGTAGCTTTGTAGTATGTTTCAAGGTCAGTCAGTAAAATTCCTCCCACATTGCTCTTCTTTTTTAGGAAGCTTTGCTATTCACATGCACTTTCCTCCCAAATAAATTTGGTAATCATCTTTTCTATTTCTGTAAATTAGGCTGCTGGAATTTTGATTGATATTTCATCGACTCTAAAAATCAATTTGGGTAGGATTGACATATTCATTTTGCTTAGTTTTCCAATCCATGAACAAAGAATGTTTTTCCATTTATTAGGTTTCCTTTGATTTCTTTTTGCATTGTTTTGTAGTTTTCTGGATATAGGTCCTTACTTTTTGGTTTAATAGATTCCTAGGTATTTGAATCTTTTTTTGCTATTGTTGTATTAATCAGGGTTCTCTTGGGAAATGGAATCAACCAGGGATACTTGTCAATAATATGAGATTTTATGAGTCTCTCCTGACTGTGGAGATGCACAAGCCCAGGTTCTGCAGGCAAGCTGCAAACAAGGGGGCTCTGGTGAAAATCCAATGAAAGGTCCTTGATGAATATCTGGGAGAAGTTGGCTATCCAAAATGAGCTGGGAAATTCTCTCTGAATGTTGAAATCACTTCCCCTTTTAAGACATTCAACAGATTGGATAAAAGCATCACCCATTGCTGATACAATTTCCCTGAAAGATGCGGACGTAATCAGCCATCCATGCAGTAATCTCACTGGTGATCAAAGTCCATAGATGCTCTTGTATTACAATTAACCCAGTGCTTGCTGGACCTAACACCTGGACACAATTACCTGGCTTAATTGACACATTAGCCTAACCATCACAGTCCATCCCTTGTCAACTCAGCAACCATACACATTACTCTAAACCATACTTAGACACTAAGGAAAAACAAAAGCAGACAAGCATACATATGTATTTCCACCTAACAATTTTCAACCCTGTTGCATACAACCAGGAATGCATTAATTCCACACAGAACAGGGTGCAAGTTCTTGGGTAATATTCACTCTTAAACTTGACATCGTCAAACATTATGACATAAAATTAATACAACTTTTCATATGATAGGGGAAAAGGATGGGGAAGAAAATAAAGAAATCCGTTTTGTGTACATATACAACGATACTCAAAATGAAACAAGGAAGAAGAGTTCATGACTATTACAGTCCTCATTTCTGTAACTGGTAATGTGGTCAAAGTTCATATTTATCACTACCTTCTTTCACTACCCATTCCATGTTTCCGTTACCTTCAGCAAACACTTCAGCTGGCCGTGGTTCTTTGCCTGGTGGTGTGAACCAAATTTTCATTCCCAAAGATTCTGGGTCATTGTTAGGCCTGCTTGAATTGTTTTGTTGCAACTTTCCATTGACTTTAATCACAGGTCATGGCAGTACTAGGAGACACCCTATAGGATCTTCTGCATTCCAGGCAAACACTTCTTTACCCCCTTTATGTAGATATAGTCCTATTTCCCCTTGATAGTCATGATCAATCACCCCAGCCAGAACAGTAATTCCCTTCTTTGCCTGTTGATTCACAGGTAAAAGCAGCCCAAACTGAACAGGTGGCATTCTTAACTTCCAGGTCAATGGAATCATTGTTTTGTTCCCTGGTGGCAGTACTCCTCATTTTGGGAGTAAAACCTGTAGACCAGCAGAACATAAGGCTGTAGGGACAGGAAGCAAAAATATTCCTAGTGGGTCACTAGGAATAATAGTGAGTGGTGCCACTCCCATTTCCACCCCTTGATTCCTGGACCCATGAATACTGGTTATGGGAGAAATAGCACCATAGAGAGAACACTGATTTAGAGCATATACAGACTGCTTGAGAAGATTGCCCCAGCCCTGCAAGGTATTGTCACCTAGTTGGTGCCATAACTGAGTATTCAAAAGGCCATTCCACATTTCTATTAATCCAGCTATTTCAAGATGATTGGGAACATGGTAAGAGCAATGAATTCCATGGAAATGTGCCTATACCTACACAGCATTTGCTGTGAACTGGATTCCTTGATCAGAAGCAATGCTATGTGGAATGCCATGCAGTAGATAAAACATTCAGTAGCCCATGGATGGTAGTTTTGGAGGAAGCATTGCATGCCATAAATGCAAACCCATCTCCAGAGTATGTGTCTCTTCCAGTTAAAACAAATTGCTGCCCCTTCCATGGTAGAAGTGGCTCAATGTAGTCAACCTGCCACCAAGTAGCAGGCTGGTCACCTCGAGAAATGGTTCCATATCAGGTGCTGAGTGTGGGTCTCTGCTGCTGGCACATTGGGCATTCAGCAGTGGCTGTGGCCAAGACAGCCTTGATGAGGGGAAGTTCATGTTGCTGAGCCCATGCATAACCTCCATTCCTACCTCCATGGCCACTTTTTTCATGACCCCATTAGCAATGACAGAAGTGGCTGGGGAAAGAGCATGAACACTAGCCACAGGGCAGGTCACTTTATCCACTTTATTATTAAACTCTTCCTCTGCTGAAGTCACCCTCTGGAGAACATTCACATGGGACACAAATATGTTCATGTTTTTTGCCCACTCAGAAAGGTCTATCCACATACTTCTTCCTCAGACCTCCTTGTCAACAATTTTCCAATCATGTTCCTTCCAAGTCCCTGACCATCCAGCTAAAACTTTGGCAACAGCCCATGAATCCGTGTATGAATACACCTCTGGCCATTTCTTCTTCCAAGCAAAATGAACAACTAGATGCACTGTTCAAAATTCTGCCCACTGGGAGGATTTGCCCTCACCACTATTCTTCAAGGATGTCCCAGAAAAGGGCTGCAGTGCCGCAGCTGTCCACCTTCATATGGTACCTGCATATCATGCAGAACCATCTGTAAATCAGGCCCGAGTTTTCTCATCCTCAGTCAACTGATTGTAAGGGACTCCCCAAGAGGCCAAAGCTGTGGGCTGGGAAAGAGAAGGTAACATGGCAGGGGTGGTGACCATGGGCATTTGGGCTACTTCCTCATGTAACTTACTTGTGCCTTCAGGAACTGCTCAAGCCCTGTCTCATATATACCACTTCCACTTTATTATGGAGTGCTGCTGTGCACACCCAACTTTATGGTTTGGTGGGTCAGACAATACCCAACTCATGAAAGGCAACTCAGTTCTCATGGTAACTTGATGGCCCATGGTTAAGCATTCAGTCTCTACTAAGGACCAGTAGCAAGCCAAAAGCTGCTTCTCAAAAGTGGAGTAGTTATCTGCAGAGGACAGCAAGGCTTTGCTCAAAAATCCTAAGGGTCTGTGCTGTGATTCCACTATAGGGGCCTGCCAAAGGCTCCAGATAGCATCTCTATTTGCCACTGAAACTTCTAGCATGATTGGATCTGCTGGATCATATGGTCCAAGCGATAGTGCACCTTGCGCAGCATCCTGGACCTGTTGCAGGGCTTCCTCTTTTTCCAGTCCCCAATGAAGCTAGCAGCTTTTCTGGTTACTCAGTAAATCGGCTGGAGTAGCACACCCAAATGAGGAATGTGTTGTCTCTGTAATCCAAAGAGTCCAACTAAGCATTGTGCCTCTTTTTTGGTCATAGGTGGAGCCAGGTGCAGCAGCTTATCATTTCCTTTAGTAGGGGTATCTTGACAGGCCCCACACCACTGGACACTAGAAATTTCACTGATGTGTAAGGACCCTGTATTTTTGTTGGATTTATCTCCCATCCTGTCACACAAATGCCTTATCAATAAATCTAGAGTCTTTGCTACTTATGCTCAGTAGGTCCTATCAACATGATATCATCAATATAATGGACCAGTGTGATGTCTCGTGGGAGAGAGATATGATCAAAGTCCCTGCAGACAATATTATGACATAGGGCTGGAGAGTTGATATATCTCTGAGATAGGACAGTGAAGGTATACTCCTGGCCTTGCTAGCTGAAAGCAAACTGTTTCTGGTGGTCCTTACTAATGGAAATTGAGATAAAAAGCATTTGCCAGATCAACAGCTGCATACCAGGTACCAGAGGAAGTGTTGATTTGCTCAAGCAGTGATACCACATTTGGGTCAGCAGCTGCAATTTGAGTCACCACCTGGTTAAGTTTATGATAATTGACTGTCATCCTCCAAGATCCATCTGTTTTCTGCACAGGCCAAATAGGAGAGGTGAATGGGGATATGGTAGGAATCACCATCCCTGCATCCTTCAAATCCTTGATGGTGGTACTAATCTCTGCAATCCCTCCAGGAATCCTGTATTGCCATTGATTTGCTAATTTGCTAGGCAGGGGTAGTTCTAGAGGCTTCCACTTGGCCTTTCCAAACATAATAGCCCTCACTCCACAAATCAGGGTTCCAATGTGGGGATTCTGCCAGTTACTGAGTATGTCTATTCCAATTATGCATTCTGGAACTGGGGGAATAAACACAGAATGGGTCCAGGGACACACTGGACCCACTGTGAGGCAGATCTGAGCTAAAACTCTATCAATCACCCAACCTCCATAAACCCCTACTCAGACTGGTGGACCAGAGTGATGTTTTGGGTTTCCTGGAATTAATGTGACTTCTGAGTCAGTGTCTAATAATCCCTGAATTTTCTGATCATTTCCTTTACCCCAATACACAGTTACTCTGGGAAAAGCCCATAGGTCTCCCTGGGGAAAGGTAGAAGATTAACAGTATAAATTTTTGACAGTTTAACAGGATCCTTCCCCAAGTGGATGTGGCCTTCTCCTCATTCAAGGGCTCTGGGTCTGTAAATTGTCTCAAGTCTGGGAATTGATTAAGGTGCTGTGATTCTCTGCATCTGTAATTTGAGTTAGGGTTTTTTCACCTGTCCAAGAACTCTTCTGCTTATACAGATACAGAATAAATTTAGTAGACTGCCCATGTATTTCACTTCTAGGTACCCCATGATCTATTAGCCAATGCCATAACTCCATGCAACTCATATTATTCTTTGTGCTGCTTTGAATCTAGCTTTCATTGCAGTAGCCATGCCCACTTTACCTTTAGCGATTAACTGCTGATACTTGACTTTTACCAGAATGATATCCGATCATCCCCATGTTAAAGGATTCCAATTCCATTACAGCCCTACTATAGTAATATCTGGACTGCAGAGTAGAGCAACCACAGAGCTCTTCAGAGAAGATGGAGTTAGTCTTACGAATTTATTTCTCACAGTCTTGGTTAAAGGTGTGTCCTCTGGACATTCCTGGGGTGGGGGGCAGATCTCAAATGGTAAATCCATTCTAGCATTCCAATCTCTCTAAGCCTTTGAATCCCCTCGTCTACTGTATACCAGTACAAATCGGGCATCACAACATCAGACATGCTAGGCCATTGTTTGGTCCATGGTTCAGTTAGCCACCCAAACAAACTGTTAGAGCCCTTTTGAACCCCTCGAGCAGTAGCATTGAATTCAGAATTTCTGCTTTGTTTGCCCATATCAATAAATTCAGCCTGATCCTACTTTATATTCTTTCCACAATTATCCCATACATTTAGTATCCATTCCCACACATATTCCTCTGATTTCTGTCTATATTAGTTGAAAAACCCATGCATTTCTTTCAGAGTATAGCATACTTCCTCATGGGTCACACTTTGTATTTCACCTTTAGGGGCTCTTCGTGATTTTAATCTAGTAATGGGTCTTGAAGACAAGAGGGATGGGGTGTCGGTAAGGGAAAGTATTAGAGTTGTCTTGCAGGCTACTGACATCAGGGCATTCCTTTGTATTTTCTTCTGGTGGGACAGGTTTAATCTCTTCAGGCAGGGGTTGGAAGACAGATTCCTCAGAGCAGACTGGAAGTTGTGCAGTGCATGCTGGAGTTTGGCTGGTACCTGCCTCAGGGCTGGAAGGATGCCGAGACTCCCTGGGGCAGGCTGGAGGCTGGATGATACAAGGTTGCCAAGGTGTGGGCTCCACAGGGCATGACATTGCAGGTTTATCTGGTAAAATCTCAGCAGAATTTAGGGTTCTAATATCCCCACCAATGTTATCATCATCCCATATGTCTCTGTCCCAATCTTCAGGGTTCCACTCCTTTCCATTCAATGCCTTCACTTTAATTGCAGAAACCCTGCAAGGTTGACATTATAGTTTCCTCTGTAGTTCTGCTACTCATACAATGAGATTCTGGGTTTGGTTCTCAGAGATCTCAAGTCTGTGGCTACAGGAGACAAGATTTTCTTTCAAGGCCCACGTAGAAACTTTCATATCATTCATGTGACATTTAAGTTTCAAATTTGAAGACTTTAGCTCATCTCTTTCTTTTGTAAATCTATCCAGAGCATCTAGGAGGAGCCAGCCAACATCATTAAAGTTTTTGACTCCACAAAATCCTGTTGTTGAAAACACTCTCACCCAGATCCTTTCTTCCTATAAGCATGGAAGTAGGGGAATCCAGTGATGCTATTTTGCATATCTATATAGACAGCTCATGCCATGGACTGTTAGCAACCTCTTCATTATAGGAAAGGGAGTCATTAGTAACTCTGAGTCCAATTAGAATATAAAGTCAATTACAAAACTCCCAGAACCACCTAAGACATCCAATGTTTAAGACTCTGTTCCTCAAGAGCCACTCCCAGTATCAAGCTGTATTAGTCAGGGTTTTCTCAGGAAACAGAATCAACAGGAAATATCTGTCAATAATATTAGATTTTATAAGAGTCTCTCACATAATTGTGGGGATGCACAGGTCCAGGTTCCACAGGCAGGCTGCAAACCAGGGGCTCCGATGAAAGTCCGATGAAAGATCCTTAAAGAATTTCTGGTTGAAGTGGGCTGTCCAATAACAAGCTGGGAAATTCTCTCTGAATGTTGAATTCATCTCCCCTTTTATGGCATTCAAATTATTGGATAAAAGCATCACCCATTGATGATGCAATCTCCCTGATTGATGCAGAGGTAATGAGCCATTCATGCAACAAACTCACTGGTGATGGAAGTCCATAAATGCTCTTGTATTACAATCTGCCCAGGGCTTGCTGGACCCTGGCCGAGTTGACACATTAGCCTAATCATCACACCACCATTATTCCATACCCTTAGTATCCATTCCCATATATATTCCCCTTATTTCTGTGTATATAAGTTGGAAAACTCATGCAGTTCTTTCAGAGTATAGTGTACTTCCTCATGGGTCACACTTTGTATTTCATCTCTGGGGGCTTGTTGTGATTTTAGTCTAGTAATAAGTCTCAAAGACAAGAATGGTGGTGGGGGTGGGTAAGGAGAAGGATTAGAGATGTCTTGCAGGCTACTGATTTCAGGGCATTCCTTTGCATTTTCTTCTGGGGTGACAGGATTAATATCTTCAGGCAGGGGTTGGAAGGCAGATTCCTCAGGGCAGACTGGAAGTTGTGCAGTGCATGCTGGAGTTTGGATGGTACCTGCCTTGTGGCTGGAAGGATGCCAAGACTCCCTGGGGCAGGCTTGAGGCTTGATGATACAAGGTTGCCAAGGTGTGGGCTCCACAGGGCAGGTCATTACAGGTTTATCTGGTAAAGTCTCAGCAGAACTTAGGACTCCAATGTCCCCACCAATGTTATCATCATCCCATATGACTCCATCCCAATCCTCGGGATTCCACTCCTTTCCAATCAATGCCTTCACTTTAATAGCAGAAACCCTGTGAGGTTGACATTTTAGTTTCCTCTGTAATTCTGTTACTGGTACAATGAGAGTCTGTGTTTGATTCTCAGATATCTCAAAGCTGTGGCTACAGGTGACAAGATTTTCTTTCAAGGCACATGTAGAAACTTTCATATCATTCATACAGCATTTATGTTTCAAATTTGAAGACTTTATCTAATCTCTTTTTTTTGTAACTGTATCCAGAGTGTCTAGGAGGAACCAGCCAACATCATTATACTTTTTGACTCCACAAAATTCTTTTAAGGTGTTGAAAACACTCTCACCCAGATCATTGCTTCTTATAAGCATGGAAGTAGTGGAATCCAGTGATGATATTTTGTATATCTCTATTGCCAGCTCACGCCATTGACTGTTAGCAACCTCTTCATTATTGGAAAGGGAGTCATTCGTATCCTTGAGTGCAATTTGAGTAGAGAGCCAATTACAAAACTCCCAGAACCACCTCAGACATCCCATGTTTAAGACTCTGTTCCTCAAGAACCACTCCCAGTACCAAGCTGTATTAGTCAGGGTTTTCTCAGGGAACAGAATCAACAGGAGATATCTGTCAATAATATTAGATTTTATAACAGTCTCCCACGTGACTGTGTGGATGCACAAGTCCAGGTTCCATAGGCAGGCTGCAAATGAGGGGTTCTGATGAAAGTCCGATGAAAGGTCCTTGATGAGTTCTGGTAGAAGTTGGTTGTTCAAAGACGAGCTGGGAAATTCTCTCTGAATGTTGAAATCACTTCCCCTTTTAAGGAATTCAAATGATTGGATAAAAGCATCACACATTGCTGATGCAATCTCCCTCATTGATGCAGATGTAACCAGCCATCCATGCAGTAAACTCACTGGTGATCAAAGTCCATGACACCCCTGAGTTCTTCCTATCCAAGAACAAGGAATATTCTTCCATTTATTAAAGTCTTCTTTGATTTCCTTTAACTGTGTTGCATAGTTTTCTGTATATAAGTCCTTTACATCTTTAATCAAATTTATTCCAAGGTATGATTCTCTTAGTTACTATTGTAAATGGTTGTTTTTTTTTCTTAATTTCCACCTGATTGCTTGTATTTTTGTGCAGAAATGCTACTGATTTTTGAGCATTGATCTTATAGCCTTGAACTTTACTGAACTCCTTTATAAGTTCTAGAAGCTTTATTGTAGATTTCTCAGGGCTTTCTATGTTTAGGATCATGTCACCTGGAAATAGTGAAAATTTTCCTTCTTCCTTCCCAAATTGGATGCCTTTTAAAACTTTTCCTTGCCTCGGTGCTTGAGCAAGTACTTCTAGCACAATGTGAAATAGGAGCAGTTATAATGGGCACTCTTGTCCTGTTCCCAATCTTAGAGGGAAATCTTTTAGGATTTCACCATTGAAGATGATGCTAGTTTTTCATATATACCCTTTATCATGTTCTGAAAGTTTCCTTTTATTCCTACCTTTTGAAGTGTTTTTATCAGGAAATAGTGTTATATTTTGTTGAATGCTTTTTCTGTATCTATACAGATGATCATGTGATTTTTTTCTTTCAATGTTTATGTGGTGTTTTAGATTGATTTTCTTACTTTGAAACATTCTTGCATACTGGGATTAAACCCACTTGGTCATGGTGTATAATACATTTTATGAGTTGTTGAATATGATTAGCAAGTATTTTGTTGAGGATTTTAGCATCTAGGTTCATTAGAGAGATTGGACTGTAATTTTCCTTTAAGTGACATCTTCATTTGACTTTGGTATTAGGGTAATGTTGGCATTATAGAATGAGTTAGGCAATGTTCATTCTACTTATTTTTGGAAGAGCTTAAGCAGGATTGGTGTTACTTCTTTCCAGAATGTTTGGTAGAATTCACCTGTGAAGCCATCTGGTCCTGGGCTCTTCTTAGTTGGGAGGTTTTTGATGACTGAGTCTATCTTTTTGCTTGTAATTGGACTGTTGAGTCCATCCATTTCCTCTTTCATCAATGTAGGCTGCTTGTGAGTTTCTAGGAATTTGCCCATTTCCTCTAAATTATCATTCATGTTGGCATACAATTTTTCAAAGTATCCTCTTATGATACTTTTATTTCTGTCCAGTCAGGGCTGATATCCCCTTGTGATTTCTTATTTTGTGAATTTGACCTGCTCTGTCCTTTTCTTTTTTTTTGTCTGGCTGAGCATTTGTCAATTTTATTGATCTTCTCAAAAAACCAGCTTTTGCTTTTATTTTTCTATTGCTTTCTTATTTTTTATTTTGTTTAGTTCTGTTCTAATCTTGGTTATTTCCTTCTTTCTACTTCCTTTGGGGTTTGCTGTTGTTTTTCCAGTTCCTGCAGGTGTGCAGTTACGTCTTCAGTTTTAGCTATTTCTTCTTTTTTGATATATGCATGTATTGCTATGAATTTCCCTCTCAGTACAACTTTTGGTGCATCCCATAGGCTTGGATGTTTTGTTGTCATTTTCATTCATTTCAAGGTAGTTACTGATTTCTTTTGAGATTTCCTCCTTGATTCACTGTTTGTCTAAGAATGTGTTTTTTAACTTCCATATCTTTGTGCCTAATGTGGTTCTCTGGCCCTTATTTATTTCCAGCTTCATTACATTGTGGTCAGAGAAATTACTTTGCATAATCTCAATCTTTCTGAATTCATTGAGAGTTGTTCTGTTGCCTCTTATGTAGTCCATCTTGAAGTTTGATCCATGTGTACTTGTGAAGAATGTATATCCCTTTGTATTTGGTGTAACATTCTATATATGTCTATTAGGTCCAGATCCACTAATATTTTATTCAGAATTTTGTTTCTGTATTGACTCTGTGTCAACATATTCTGTCTAATGGTGATAATGGTGTATTAAAGTCCTCCACTATAATTGTAGAGGCATCTTTTTATGCACTTAGTCTTTCCACGGTTTTCCTCATGTATTTTTAGGTGCCCTGATAGTGCATAAAAGTTTATGGTTGTTCTTTCTTCTTGAAGATTACCCCTTTTATTAATATATTGTGTCCATCTTTCTCACTTATAATAGTTTTGCATTTAAGGTCTACTCCCAGTGTCTTCTTAATATACTTAATCTCTTCCTTCACTTCATTATCTTGGTCCATGTTACTTTGTTTGGACAGCTTTGATTAGTTTTTTGATGTTCTACATCTCGTCTTCATTTTCAGTTTGTTCATTGGACTGGTCCATGTTTTCTTGTGTCTTAGTATGGTGTGTAATTTTTTTTTGCTCTCTGGTCATCTTTTTATGTTAATGGGTTTGTTCAGTTGATTAGCTTTTCTCTTTGCTTTAGAATTTTTTTTAGCTGCTGGTTTTTGTGTGTGTGTTAAGTTTTCTCTTTGACACTTTGTTCTTCTTGTTCTGTTTCCTTGCTGTTTTTTATGTTCCTTCAATGGGAAAAGATTAGGTCCAGAAAAAGTGAAAGAGGTAAGAAAAGAAAAAGGATAATAGTAATAATAATAGTGAAAGTTAGAAGAGGGACCATATAAGACTTAGTAAAATAAATATTTAACTTATGTAAGCAGTGTAGAATAATAGTAATAAAAAAATGGAGTACCTACAATGAAATGGGAAACCAAATTGAGAAGTATATATAGACTGATTTCAAAGGACAGAATGATGAGGAGAGAGAGAAAGAGAAAAGAAAGACAGAAAGAAAAGAGTTACTAAAACAATAGAATAGACAAGATAGAAATTGTAAGCAGAAGAGTTGAGGACTAAATAAAGAAACGTGGAATGTAAGAAGCACAACAGGAAGCAGAAGATAGAATGATGAAGGATGGAAAAGAGATAGCATTGGTAGACAAAATCAATATACACAGAAAATGGGAAATCAATGAAGAAGAAGCACAGCAAAGAAAAAACAAGCTAGCAGCACCTAATTTTTTTAAAAAGGGGGAGGAGAGGAAAGAAAATCAAGAAACCAAAAAACCCCAAACACACAAGCAAGTAGTCAAACAAATCTAAGGAAGAACAGCATTCTTTCTTGGGCCCTTGTGGAGCTTCTCAGGCTGCTTGTCTTTATCAGTCAATTACACTGCAAGTATTGAGGCACGTTTTGTCAAGTAAACTAACTTGAATTTTTTAAATAACCTTATTTTTTTGAAAAAAATAAGGGACCCAAAAGAAGCTAGTACAAAAATAAATAATGTCTATGTTTTCCCTGTCCTAGAGTATCAGATGGATGTTACATATCCCAGTGGATCGCTACTCTAGAGGAGCTGGGAATTGAACTAGGGACCTAGTATATTCAAGGTGGAAACTCATCCATTTAGCTACATTTCTAATTGGGTCAGTAAGTTATTCTGAAAGCTATTCAATCACTTTCCCTTGGGCAGACTTGACTCTCCTATAGCAGCAGGATTCAGTAGGCTGTGTGAGCAGATATTCCTTCCCATCTCCTGGTCAGGCTGAGATCCCTTTTGAAATTCAAATGGGACCCTGATGACTGAGTTCACCACACAGGAATGATTCTCAACCATCTTCTAGACCAGCCCCTCCTCCCAGGGGACCCTAAATAGGCTTTTGGAAATTATTAAACACTTTCAACTTCCTGACTCCCTTAGGGGAGTTGGAATTCTGATAGTCCTCACTGTGAAACTCTTAAATTGGTTGACTCCTCTCTCTCTCTCTCTGGCCAAGTTTCTGTGTCCCAGGGCAATTAGGTAAATCAGGTTTCCTCAACAGATTCACCTCTCCCCTCTGCCTGGTGCCACCTCGAGCCAGCTGGTGTGCTCCCCAAAGCTCAAAGGAGGTCCAGGCAACCAAACCCAAAGAAAGGAAACCCCTCTCTGCCCCTTGCCAGAACCCTCCCACTCTCAGAGAATTCTCCCTCTTGCTGGGTGGCCAGCAGGAGTCAGGGCTCACCCTTGTCCTTTGCCCTGAGAGTGAAGCTCAGCCATCTGTGATTTCCAGGCATGGGGTAAAAAATTTGGTTTTATCCTGAGCAATTTATCTCCCTGTCCAGCTCCCTCCAGATTGATGTCCCAAAGGTTCCTGCTCCGTGGGCTCCCAGAACGGCTCACGCAGGCAGGATGTTGTCCCCAATCAGCCATCTTTTGTGAGAGAGATGGTGATTGCCTACTTAACCAGTGTCTTCTTGCCTCTATCCTCTGACCCTTTCCAATAATCTTATATCCAGCAAGATTGTCTTTCAAAAATGAGGGGGAGTTTAGAATATTCACTGAAAAACAGAATCTGAGAAAGTTTGTAACCAAGAGACCTGCTTTGCAGGAAATACTAGAGAATGTGTTATAGCCTGAAAAGACAAGACAGGGGAGGGAGACATGGAAGAGAGTGTAGAAATGAAGATTATATGAATAAAGCTAACTAAAAGTGTCAAAAGCATGGCAAAAATAAAATATGACAGATTAAACCCAAATATTCAAGAGTAAACAACCAATGATGTAAAGCAATTGTATTCAGAAAACTACAACTCATTGTTAAAAGGAATTTTCAAAAGAACTAAATAATTGGAAGAATACTCCATGCTCATGGATTGGAAGACTGAATATCATTAAGGTGTCAATTCTACTCAAATTGATGTACAGATTCAATGCAATCCTGATAAAAATTCAACCAGCATTTTTTTTTTAATTTTATATATATATATATTTTAAAGGTGTTTAGATTACCTAATTATTACTCAGAAATTAGAAGGATTCCCATGTTCCCCACCTCCCACACCTCCCACAACATCCCACACCAACATCCTTCATCAGTGTGGTACATCACCAACAAAATAAATGGAAAACATGATAATCAAATTTATTTGGAAGGGTAAGGGGTTCTGAATAGCCAGAAACATCTTAAAAAGTAAAAATGAAGTTGGAGGACTCTCACTTCCAGACTTTAATTCACATTACCAAAGTACAGTGGCAAAACAGCACGGTACCTGCATAAAGACAGATACATAGACCAATGGAACCAAACTGAAAGTTCATAAACAGACCCTCTCATCTATGGTCAAGTGATTTTTGACTAGCATGTCAAACCCACTCAGCTCAGGCAGAACAGTCCATTTAACATATGGTGCTGAGAAAACTGGATATCCATAGCAAAAGAAGAAAAAAGGACCCCTGTCTCATACTTTATACAAAAATTAACTCAAAATGAATTTTAAAAATCTAAATATAAAACAAGAACCAAAAAGCTTCTAGAAGAAAATGTAGGAAAACATCTTCAAGGCCTGGCAGGAGGTGGTGGAATCTTAACAGAGATAAGAGGAGGACTGAGATGTGCTACTGATATTTAATGTATGTAGAAGTTTTAATTAGCTTTAGTGTAAAAGTGTGGAAATGTACAGAGTTGATGGTTGCACATTTTAGTGAGTAATACTGGTTTTAAAATGGGGATATGGCTAAAAATGGTAGTCTAGTGATGCAAATGTCAATTGACAGAAAGCTAGAGAATATTCTAGGGACTGTATAGCACAGTAAACCCAGAGGCAGATGAGAATTGTGGTTGATAGTACAGATCTGAGAGTGCCCTTTTTGAGCTAGAGCAGACATACAAAACTATTGCAGGGTTGTGGGAATGTGGAGAGGCATGGGGAAAATACAACTGGAGTGACCTATGGACTGTATTTAACAGTAGTAATGTAATATTCTTGCATCTATGCCAAAGATGTACTGTGTTGAAAGGGGGAGTATGGAAACTGTGTGCCAACTGTATGCTATGGTCCTGGTAATAATCTAATGATATTATGTGATAATCTGTAACAAACTTTCCGCCACGGTGTGGTTTGTTGATAGAAGGGTGCTGTTTGGGAATTCTGCACATGTGCTTGATTGTTTTGTAAGTTTACAACTTCTGTCATAAAAATATATTTTAAAAATAATAATAGGATAGGTTGGGGGGGAAACACACCAAATGTAAGATAAGGACTATAATTAGTGGTAAGATTTTGAAAATATTCTCTCATAATTTGTAATAAATATCGCACAACAATGTAAGGTATTGGTGGAAGGTTGATGTATGGGACCCCTGTATGATGTTATGTTTGCTTTGTAAGTTCACAACCTTTACTATGCACTTACTGTTAATGTATGTTCATGTATAAATGATGTAAAAATAATAATGATGCTACGTTGGTTGGGGGAAAATACTTTGGTTAGTAGCAATATTTTGAGGATGTTCTTTAATCATTAGTTAAAAATGTTTAACAGCAATACAAGTTGTTGGTGTTAGTGTTAGGGTGAGGTATGAAGCCCTGTATGATGTTATGTATGTTTGTTTTGTAAGTCCAAAACTATTGCTATACACTTATTAGTTTTGTATGTTCATGTTTGAATGATATACTTCAATAAATTTTAAAAAGTAAAAAAAATGTATACACCTCTGAGTTCGGGTGCAATGCTCAGTATTTGGCTGTGAGTTCTAACTCACTTATCATATTGTTCAAGTTTCTGACTCCTTTTTGATCTTCTGTCTAGTTGTTCTATCTAATGATGTTAGTGGTGTTTTAAAGCCTCCAGCTATTATTGTAGAGATGTATATTTTCCCTTCACTTTTGTCAGAGTTTTCCTCATGTATTTTGGGGCACCCTGATTAGGTACATAAATATTAATGACTATACTCCTTCTTGGTGTATTGTCACTTTTATTAATATATAATCACCTTCTGTATCTCTGATAATTTTTTGCATTTAAAGCCTGTTTTTTCCAATATTAATATAGCTACTCCTGCTCTTTTTGGTTACTCTTTGTGTGGAGCATCTTTTTCCAACCTTTCAATTTCAGCCGGTTTGTATCCCTGGGTTAAAGGTGCATTTTTATCCATTCTGTCAGCCTATATCTTTTGACTGGGGAGTTTAATCTATTAACAGTCAATATTTCTGTAAATGCTTTATTTACTTCTATCATTTTATTCTTTAGTTTTTATATATCATAACTTATTTTTGGCTAAAATTTTTCCTTTTTCGGTTACCCTTTCTGCTATTCTTGTCTTCTACACTCTCCTCCAATACTCTCTTACCTGTATTTTTCTTTCAGTTTCTAAGGCTCCCTTTAATATTTCCTCCAAAGGTAGATTCTTTTTTTTAATGAACTCTCAGTTTCTGTTTGATTGTGAATATATTAAACTTACCTTCATATTTGAAGGACAATTTTGATGGATAAATATTTCTTGGCTGGCAAAGTTTCTCTTTCAACATCTTAATTGTATCATACCACTGTCTTCTCACTGCCATGGTTTCTGATAAGAAATCTGCACTAAGCCTTACTGAACACCCCTTATATGTTATGGTTTGCTTCTCCTAAGCTGCTCTCAGAATTTCATTCTGAATAGTATAAGTCTTAGTGTAGGTCTATTTGGATTTTTTCTGACTGGGGTAAGCTGCACTTCTTGGACAAGTAAGTTCATTTCTTTCATGAGAGTTGGGAAATTTTCAGCCATTATTTCCTCAAATACTTTTTTTGCTCCTTTTCCCTTCTCTTCTCCTTCTGGAACTCAAATGACATGTATATTGTTGCATTTCAAGTTATCATGAAACTCTCTGAGCCCCTAGTCATTTTTTCCCATTAATTTCTCTCTTTTCAATTTCACCTGCTCTATTTTCTGTATCACTTATTCATCCTTCTATCATTTTGAGTCTGCTCTTATGCCTTTATTGCATCTTTTATTTCCATGAGCTCTGTTCTTTTTTATTCATGTTTTCAAATTCTTCTTTGTACTTGCTCAGTATCTTCTTGATGACCTTTAACTCTTTAGTCATATTGTCTTACAACTTATTAATTTGATCTTGGAAATTTTCATGAATCTCATTGATTAGTTGTCTCAAATCCTGTGTCTCATCTGGGGCTTTGATTTATTCCTTTGCTTGAGCCATTTCTTCCATTTTCTTAGTATGGTTGTAATTTTTGCTGATGTCTATGCCTCTGATTATAATGATGAGTTTACTCTGATTCTCAATTTCTCTTTTGAGTGGTGAGAGGCTGTGTGTTACTGCTGTTCTTTGATTCCTGATTCAACCTTTTCTAAGTCTTTAGGATTGTCCCTTTTACTTGCCCAAATCTGGTCCCTGGACCCAGTAATGGGTTGTATACCTGCTTCCAAGGACCTTTGGGGAGGGAGGCTGTAAACATCCTCTAACATATTTACTTTTAATTTCCTCACATGCACTTCCTTGTTCTGCCAGCAGATGGCCATCTTCTTCAAATTTCTCAGTTCAAAGCCTATTTGATGTGTGTTTGGTGCAACAGAGACTGTAACATTGTGGTAAAGGATCCTGCCTGGAGGCTAAGTTTGCAATTCATACTTTCCCAGAGGTTGTTTTCCAACCTTTGCTGGTAGCCCCCTCTCTTTTCCTTTTAGGAAATAATTCCACTCCTTTCTGCATATTTAACAACCAATCCTGGTCAGTAGAAGAGTGTTTGAGGGGTTAAGATCTCTTTAGTTCTACTGGCTCCCAGGGCAAACATTTGCAAAGCTCCCTTCTGGTGTGGCAGGGCTCCTGGGACACACAACAGACCAAATTTGTAGATCAAAAGTTGAGTCAGCCTTAGGCTGTGTCCTTCTCTCTCCTACTTCTTTGGGAGGTGGTTCCCTTTGTCTATAGCCAAAGGCTCAAGTCTGAGAATTCAAAAGTATCTATAGGGTGAGGGAGAGCACTGGCAGCTCCATGAGCAGGTTAACTCGTGTTTTTTTTTTTTTTTTATGAGATTCTTTTCCTTTGTCCCTCTATCTTCTGGACAGTGTCCAAACTTCCCTTAGTGTCCTAAATCTTAGAATATTTCCCCAGGCCATTTCTGCTTCTCCTTTATCTATTTTTCTGGGAGAAGAGAGATTCCTGTGGCTTTCTAGTCTGCCATTCAAGAGTTTAAATTTAATTTAAGAGATCAGTGGTTGTGATGTGCAGAAAAGGGAATAGCAGGAAGAACAGGTGGAGACCAGTGACTTTTTAAGATGAATAAATTGCAATAGCAATTGTGTGAACTCCTATTTTACTGCTATCTTTAGATATTTTGATGCTCATATTAAACATGACTTGGTCACTGGGAGCCCTATGAAGCTGTTTCTGTCTCTTTTTGTTATCTCACCATCTTTGAACACTTTCTTAACTTATTGCACAATGAGTTCTAGGCTCATCCTGACTTTCACTCCCTTGATTCAACAATTTCTACAAGAAAATGTTTCTTTCTGAAAATAATTACAAAATAAAGGTATAATAAAAATTTTGAAATTCCTGGTAAGTATTTCATTTTGAAGAATTTCTGCCAAGAGAACAAAAAGCCAAAGTGATTTTAATCTTCCCTGTAAAGAAATAAATTCATGTAATTTTCTTGCATGAGTATTATACAGATAACTGTAATCTTTTATTTTTCTTATTTTTTTATTTTTTAAAGTTATTTAAATTGCATAAATGTTACATTAAAAATATAGGGATTCTCATATGCCCCACTCACCATACCTCCCACATTTTCCCACATAAACAACATCCTTCATTAGTGTGTTACATTCATTGCAATTGATAAATGCATTTTGGGACATTGCCACTGAGCATGGATTATAGTTTACATTGTAGTTTATGCTCTTTCTCACACAATTTTCTGTAGATTGTGGGAAGATATATAATGACTTATATCTGTCATTGTAATGTCATTCAGGATCATTCTAAGTCCTGAAAAATGCCCCCATATTACACCTGTCTTTCCCTCTCCTTTCCCTCAGAGACTCCAGTTGCCACTGCCTCCACATCAATGTAGTTATTTCTTCCATAGCTAGAATCATAATAATTCTATAGTAGAATACCAGTAAGTCCACTCTAGTCCATAGTTCTTTCCACAATTATGAGGATTCTGGGACTGTGATGTTCACTCCACCTCTAATTGAGAGAAGTCTTTGATCCCATAAGGACTCTCTTGTTTGCAGTTGTAGGCACTCTCATTTCCTTCGTATGGTGACTTTCCATCTTCACTTCCTTTTCAGTTGTCCTGAGTGAGTCCAATGAACTGTAGAGCAGGTGTAGCAACTCAACTGAGGCTCAGAGCCCAGCTGGCACATGGACAGCCCAAAGATTCAAGTCTCTTGGATATATGCCTACAAGCTCCAGCACGAATATAGGTTCAAGTAGAAGGGGCAGATGAGCCATGAGTAGGGAAGCCATAACTGAGTCCAACTCTGTCATTCTAAGGAGCACAAATTCTAAAGTAGGGCCCAAAGGCAAGGCACCAAACTTTGGAGGTATCTGCCCTGATCAAAGATCCTTGATGTCTCCAGAGCCCTCAGGAGCCCCACTATTTGGAGTAGTATCTACTTTGGTAGTCTATGAGATCTTCCTGATTTCTGCATAAGTGTTACCTTTCGGATGATCTTCCGACTCACTTTGAAGTCTCTTAGGCAAATAAACTCATTTGTTTTAATGTCTTCCCCTTTTATTTGAGGACATTTCCCAGTTGCATTGCTAGTTGATGCTTGGTAGTAATCCTTCTGTGCCAGGGAGGCTCATCCCCAGGAGTCATGACCCATGCTGGGGGAAAGGTAATGCATATGCATGCTGAGTTTGCCTTAGAGAGATGTCACATTTGAGCAACAAGGAAGACCTCAGGAGGTAACTCTTAGTTACCTTTTAATACGAAGCTAAGTTTCAATTTCAAGAGGAAGAGCTCAAAACCATAGTCATCAATGTCAAGGGCCAATCAATGGACCATCCTCCTTCACTAGTCACTGCTCCCTGTACTTGGGGGATTGATGCTATTCTATTAGAGAATGTGGCACAGCTCTCCAGGATGGGAATTCAATATTGCTTCAGTTATTGGGTGAATCTCCTCCCACTCTGACAATGTCCTGTGAACATTTGAACATATTTATATACCTTATATGTATGTCCAGGTGAACTTCCTCCCATATATCCCACTCAACTGTTTTCCTTTGTCCCAGTTGTAACCCTTCTGTGATCCAAAGCTACTTCAAAAATGAAGTAAATAAAATAGATGACAGAAAACCCAGTCAATTGTCTTCTTTTGTCCCAGTTGTAAACCTTCTGTGTTCCAAAGCTACTTCAAAAATGAAGCAAATAAAATAGCCAAATACAATTAATAGGAAAATGAATAATAATGATAGGTTTAAATATAAGAAATAAAATACATAATTTTTTAAAAAAAATAAAATTTAAAAATTGAGATATTAAAAATCAATGAAAAATATTTTTAAAAATTATTTTGGCATTTTGCGTTTCATCATTGTACTATCTGTTGTCCTGTAAGTATAGTGACATTTTCTTCCATTTATTCCCCAGTGTCTCACTTTTTAAATTTTGCTTTCAAAGAAGTTTTAGGTCATAATAAAATCACTTCCAGAATACAGGGGATTCCCATATACCCAACATCTTCCCCCTTTTCCTTCTCTTCATATTAATAACTTTTTATATGTGGATGGTATATTTATTACAACTGATGCATTTGTAAGAGACACTGATGAAGAATATATTAAAGGCACGAAGGAGGAAGATATTAAAGACACCAAGAAGGAAGATGATGGCTGTGCTGATGAAAAGGCAGATGCTATCCTAAATTTCTTGAAGTAAACATAAGATTTTTTCTAAAAAGAT
>JAQZBX010009994.1:0-45088 GCA_029593785.1 Cabassous unicinctus
TATTGTCTTTTATTTTGGGGACTTGAACTCAAATCAGAGGTTTACCTCTTAATAGCAAGTCTCAAAACCCCCAAGGCACACCTTACCCCAAAGGGTAGGTCTCACCCACAACCCATGGGGCACAGACAAAAGAACAGGCACTCATATGAAGTTATTCACTGAAAAGACATCTGTTCCAGAATCATTTCTTTCCTCAAAGTAACAGATAATGCCAAAGGATTTGAAGTGCTGACCTACAGCGCAGAACCTCGGGCAGGTGGTCTTGAGACATGAGGGTCCCATCTGGGCTGCTGAGCAATGGACTCACTGTCTGATGCACATAGAACCCTATACTGTGACACGAGGGTTTTGAGAAAAAAAAACTTTTATGGCAAGTTCGACTGGTAAGGAGACAAGAGGCAAGCAGAAATCTGTATAATTGATCTGAGGATCAAGGGAATTTTGTAGGATGGGAACAAAGGGAGGTGGGGAAAGTGATGGGGATTCAGTTTGTCATATTATGATTGGTTTCTTATAGAATTATCTGGAAATGGTAGAAATATACTTGCAGATAGGATCTTTGTTGTTGCATTTTATTTGCTTTATTTTAATTGCATCCAATGTCTCCTCATCCATAATCTTTTGTTCCAAGGAAGGATCCTAGTGTCTCAGGGGTTCTCCAAGGGAAAAGAATTGTGTTTCTGCACATGCTCCAGATTATAACAAGTGGCCAGTTGATTGCCTGTAAAACACGCTCGAGAAAGAAAAGGTTACAAGATCATATGATATTCCCACAATTTGGTTTTTGGCCTGACAGTTTCAAGATTAGAAAAACTCCTTCCTAGTCAAATCACTACTAGGGTGATAATTATTAAGTGCTTTCAAAAAATCTTTTGAGATAATCAGATGCTATTTTTCTCCTATATTCATGTGGAGAAATACATTTTCTTTTTAACTCCAATAATATACACTATTTTTATTGCTTAATATTATCAATGTTTTCTTTGATTTTTCTCAGATATAACCAAAGAACTATCATTTATTCCTGCATCTCAGAATTTCTTTTGAGTCATTTTCTGATTTTTATTGTGAAGCATGATCTTTATAAATTCTTTGATTAGAATTTATAATTAATAAACTCAATTTTTGTTTGTCTGAAAAATGGTATTTAGGCTTCATTTTTGCAAGATAGTTTAGCTCTATATAGACTTCTACATTGACATAAAATTCTAACAACCCCTTTAGGATATAATTTCAATGGATTTTTACTCCCTTAAATACTTTTTTTTTTTAATTAGAGAAGTTGTAGGCATACAGAACAGTCATGCATAAAATAAAGAATTCCTATATACCACCCTATTATTAACACATATTGTTAATACCTTGAATTAGTGTGGTACATTTGTTACAATTCATGAAAGAGCATTTTTCCAATTGAACTATTAACTGTAGCCCATCGTTTACGTTAGAGTTCACTGTTTGTGTTGTACAGTGCTAAGTTGTTTTTTATTTTAAACTTTTATTCTAGTAACATATATACCACCTAAAATTTCCCCTTCTAACCACCTTCAAATATATAATTCAGTGCTATTAATTACATTTACAGTCTTGTGTTAACAACACTACCATCCTTGGTCAGATATATTTACTTGAAACAATTTCACCCAGTTTGTGGTTTGAATTTTCATTCTCCTGATCTTATCTTTGATAAACATAAGTTATCTTGAAAATATTAAGTTCAATTTATCAGTTTATCCTTTTATGGTTATAGAGCCTTTTCTATAAATTTCCTACCCCAAGTTTGAAAAACTATTCTCCTAATGAGTAGGCACCTATGGCCTGTGGGTCAGAGGTCTGTTTTTGTAAATAAAGTTCCATTGTAACACAGCCAGGGTGTTTGTTTACATATTGCCTGCAACAGCTTTTGTACTACAATGACATAGTAAAGTAGTTGCTAGAGAGACCATGTGGGCCTGATAAGAATGTTTGTTCACCACTATTCTAGAAGCTTTATAGATTTAGGTTGTGTATTCAGGTCTATTATCTACCTGACATTAATTTTTTTTCTTGGAGTAAATAGTGGTGGAGATCCATTTTATACCCCATATATTTGTCCTATTGTAGTACTTTTAATATAACTTTATTTTCTGCATTTAATGGGTAGGTCATTATCTGGAGTCTCTAATCAGCCTTATTGATTTGTTTGTTTATCCTTTCACCAACATCAAACTCTCTTGATTGCTGTAGCTTTATATAGTGTCTGGTAATCAGGTGCTGTGAGTTTCTCCAACATTGTTTACCTTTTTCAGTATTGTTTTTGGTATTCTAGTTCTGTTGCATTTTCATATAAATTTTAGAATCAACATATAAATAATACAAATTTCCATTGTGATTTGAATGAGATTGTATTGGTTGTATAAATCAGTGTGGGGAAACAGAACATTTTAACACTTTTGAGTCTTCTGTTCATTGATCCTGGTATCTTTAATTCTTGTGTGTGTGTGTGTGTTTAATATGTTCATTTTTTAAATACAATAAACTTTATTTTTAAAGAGGTTTTAGATCACAGGAAAGTTACACTGAAAGTATAAGAGATTCCCAAACCACCAGCTCTGCCTCCCACATCTTCCCCTATTAATGACATCTTATAATAGTGTGGTACATTTGCTTCAATTGATGACTAAATATTGAAGCATTGCTTCTCTCCAAAGTATATAGTTTACACTGTGTTTTACACTTACTTCCAATGCCCTATGATCTATCTATTATTCCCTCCTTCCTGCTCAGAACCTCTGGTAACCACTATCTTTATATGAATGTTGCTTGCTCTTCCATTACTTCAATATTATTTAGTTTACTTTGTCCATGGTTGCATTTTTCCCTTCTCTTTAGGTCTTTATTTAGGTCTTCCACAGTTTCTTTCATTAATGTTTTGTAGTTTTCAGTGTAGAGATCATGCATATCTTCAGCTATTTTTTTTCCTAAGTATTTTATTATTTAATTTACGGTAAATATAATTGTTTTTAAATTTTGGCTCTCTAGATTTGAAGGTAAGATAAGAGTCCATTACAATGACTCCTAAAAGAAATAAATATTTTTCATGTAGCATTTATCATTTGCTTACAATTCTATGATAATTACCAAGTAAACTTACTTGTTTATATTGCTGCCCCCCTCCACATTTTGCTGTTATTCTTGATAGTTTATGGTCATGTTTGTATATGATTATTGTATGTTGAAAATAAAATTTCTCCGTTATAAACTGTGACTTAAGGTAAATCATACTTATTATTCGTTAGTGTCTGATTTGAACACAATTTTTATTGACAATATAATTTTTCTAAGCTAATTAAGAACATAAGCAGAAGCTTTAAAACATCAAATTGGGTGGAGAACCACACAAGAACTGATGGAATATTGAGAACGTCAATAGCCCAGTCCAAGCCCTAATCTTAATTTGATCAAGTAAAAGTGAAACCTCTGAATCCAATACAATATAATATGCCCAGAGGAATAGATGACTTTACATACATAATCTAATATCTATTTTTGGAATTTATAAACAATGTCAAACTGCCACAACTCCTTAAATCATTCCCCAAATCCCATGGGAACTTCAGATGGAGTTGAGGTTGGGTAAAAATACATGTAAATTAAAAAAAAAAAAAGAAATTCATATTTCATTAAATAATACCATGTTTTCTATTGTATGTCTAATTTTATCATGACATGGCATTTTTGTAGGAAGTGCACCAGGGCACTATAATAAATATAATAAGTCAAATTTGTTTATTGCTCACATTGTACAACTTAAGGCATTTAGAGGAACAATTCTTAGGTGAGTCCTTTCCCTGCTAATATGGACTTCTCAACATCATTATTAGAAATTTGTTATTGCCTAGTCATACATTTTATTTAGGGTCTTTTTTTTTTTTCATGTTTTTTTTCCCCTATGAGAGTACTGTGTATCTCTGTTTAGCAGTACCAGTACATTCCTTGCCAGAACCTGAAATCCAGGTGTCTGGACAAAAATTCAGCCAGTGAAAATTAAAAGAATAGAAAGCCAAATTTTCAGCTTTAGATTCCATTTTATAAATTGTAAAGTTTTATTTTTGCAATTAATCTCACCTCCAAAATTGCATACACAGCTAATTAGGACACCAGGTGGCTTATTGCAAGGCTGTTTAATTACTTGCATCTTATTTTGTGGGTGATAGTTGTAATGATCAAGTTGCAAGTGAAATTAAATATGATGCCATTTTCCCTGCCAAATGAATTGTGATTGAAAAGGGAGGCTAACTTAGGCCAAGCTAGAACACTATCTTTAAATAAAACACAATGATTGCTTTTCAGTTGCACAATACAGTCTCATTATTAAGCTCTATGCCAATGTGAATGGCCAAAAAGTGTAGCACTGTAAGTCAGATTCTTCTGGTTTGCTATTCTTCAATTATAAATTAGTCACATTCGGAGATTCGTGGTCCTCCGAAATTACCAAAATGTCTTTTACAGACCAGAGGTTTTGAAGCCCTTTAATAGGTTTGTTTTACAGAAGGATTTCCAATGACAAATAAGTCTAATTCTGAATTAAACAGATATAAACAACTATAATTATTTTTAAAAATATTTTCCCATAGTGCATCTCCAATAGGTATGCAACATTTCAAACTTTATTGGATCAAGGACAGCATTTTTTCAGAATATCTTGTAAGTGGAAAGAAAAGGCATAACCTAATATTTCAATGAATCCATGTTAGTAAATGCTGCATTAATTTATCAATCGAATGGTTCATTGATATAACTCACTAAATGATAGTTCTAGGCCAGTAAATGTTATCAAAAAGAGAATACATATTGTGAAATGCTTAAGTGCTTAATCAGTTTTATTGTCAATGATATAATTTTTAAGTGATCAAGTTGTTTTCTTAAACCTAAAAAAAATGTTTTGAACATACTGTAAAACCAGGACAGTTTATAAAATTGGATTATCAACTATGACTCTGTTTGAATTTCTTGTAGACAATATGGATGTAGAAATTGATAAACTTTAGATACATTTACGAATTTACTAAAATGTCAATGGTTTAAAGACTGAGTAGAAAAATGACCTGTTAAAAATACTGTATTTATGAACTTTTATTCATCTTAGTAATGTACTTTTTAAGACAACACAGATTAGTTTTCTTAATATTTCTGTATAATGGCTTTTGTCTCTCCAATTCATGAGAGAGATAAAGAGATAAATGCAACATTCTCCAAGAATGTTGTAAAACTAAATAAAAATTGATTTTGGCCAAAAAAGGAAATCTAAAGTATACTAATACCATAATATGTATTCTGGAAACTTTCTTTGGTAATACTTAAACAATGGATGAATTCTTAACTGCCTGAAAAAGGTTAGACATAGAAATGACTAAAGGTAAAGGAGGGTAATGGATTCCCTTAAGGATCCCATCAACATGTTTCATTCTGTGTAATTTATTTGAACTGTTCTACCACATTCAGTATATATTTCTATGTATCAATATATAATCAGCTTGGGCTACCTCCTATCAGTTTGCTTGAAAGTCCAGGCTTAATTTCCTGGATTAACCCAATTCCAGGAAAATTATATATTTTTTCTTGTGTATGTTTATGTGTGGAGGGAGAGGCAGATTTGTTGAAACAAACATAATTTGCACACAGGAGAACTGCTTCTTTGATACTTTTTTCCAAGCACACATGGAGAGCCCAGGTTTCCGGTGATTATAATGGTGATGTAATTGCTCCTCATTTCCTGTTGAAAGCTGGTCCTTCACCCTCTGAAATATGCTGCTATGACTGAAGACTTTGACAGTGTGAGGTCTGCTGAAACATTTCTTGGAAACTGTGACTCTTTGCTAAAGAGCATCATGAGAGGCAACTTCATTCCTCCAGGGCCAGTTCATTCAGACCACCTTAATAGATTTCCCAGCATCTCTTGGAGCCTGTTGCTTTCTATCACACACTCTGCAATTCTCATCTAAGGCCCAGCCAACAAAGAGGGGCTGTGTCTGAGTTGGTTGGGTGTCTACACTTCACTACAACCATAGTCTATCCTTCCAGTTCTTGGAAATCTATAACTGTTGTATTATTTTCATTTCAGTCCTCTAAACACAAATGGACTCTTTACTCATCCCCTCTCTCGCTATTGATTTATCCAGACAGCCCCTCTCCCCACAAGAGACCACCAACCATCTTCTCCAGTTTGAATTTAACATGAAAGGCAATTTCTGCCTTCATTCTTGGTTAATAGGCTTGATTGCTTCACTTGTGCACAAGGGTTTGGAATCAAGTAAGTTCTTTGTTTAAGCATCTTGGGAAGCAAAATTTGTCTAAATGCCTGAAGGTAAATCTTATTCTCTTATCTTTTGCAAGACAATTAAGGGCAATGATACTGAAGCTTAAAATTCAATCAGGCTGCCATATGCATTAAAGTATTCTGCATTCTACATTACTCTAAGGTATGGTGCTAAGAGGAATTGAAAATTGCAGGTTAAGCTCTAGAGGTATACAAAGGCTTTGTCTTTGAGAGTCTTAAGTGCCACAATAAGGTGATTTGGAAGAATTAAACAATGTTTTAGCGGAGGAGTGACATGCCAGACCTGAAATTTTGAGATATTACTATGAATATATTTGAAAGAAAGAAAAAAATAATGTAGGCAAGAAGAATATATTAGAAGCAATTGTAATAGATTGATAGGTTAGTAACTGGTAATGTTAGCTATACTTCCTCAGTTTTCATCATCTTATTGCAGTCTCATCCATTAGCACAATATTCCAATAATTTCAGTTTCCAGAACCTTTATAGTTCATTTATTTCTTCATTCTCCACACTACTGATCTCTGCCTCCCCAACCCTTCCTGTGAATTATAAGAGGGAAGAGATCTTTTTCTATTTTAATCATGATATAGTCCAAGAATTCAAAGCAGGGTTTCACATACAGGAAGTAACATAAATAGACAAAAATATAAGACACATTTCTCATATTTTTTTGTTCCTTAATTCAATCAGTCATTTATTTATGACTTTTCTAACTCTGCAAAATATTTTGGGTGGCTTGTAAAATACAAACGATATACCAAGATAGAATTTAACTTAAAAAAAAGATACAACTGGGGCAAAAAAAATAAGGTTTAAAATTAGTTATATGAGTTCAGGAATAGATTAAATTTACCAAATGTATTTTGAAAAGTCTTATTAGATTCCTCTTGTAGGTGGGCAACAAATTTGACTAGGAAAGTTTTACAACCAGCATGGAAAAGGAACATAATAAATCACATCCATTCTGAATCAATGCTATTAAAACACACACACACATTGTCAAGAGCACCCTAGTTATTCCTGATGTTCCACACAAAAAAAGTTCTCCTGTGGATCCATATAGAAAGGACTCTGTTTAATGTGATAGGTAACAACCTCAACGACAACCCTACAATAAGCAGAGTTCTAATTTTGACAGGGAGTGTCTTATACTATTCCTTTCATGAGAGTAGGTAAGCTAAATAACGTCTCCGTGAAAGGTGAACTGGAAGGAAAATGTTCAATTCTTCCCTGGCCTGGAAAATCTAGTTTTATAATAGCCCTAAGCAAAGATGATGCCTACAGGATATATTTAAGATTTAGGTTTATCACAATATTTCCTAGGTGGTTCTAACTGATGATCCGTATTAGACTTACTTTCTAGCCTTATGGCCTGGCTTAAGCTCTCCATTCATTACTCTCTTCAACTGTAAAATAAGTTTAATAAAGTACCTACTTCACACCATTGTTATGAGAATTAAGTGAGTTATTTTTTGTAAAATTGTACATTTATCAGTTTGATGAGAGCTTTACCATTCATGTTAATGTCTACTAATCTCCCAATTACCCTATTATTCACAAATCGTTCCATGTATCTACCCATTGTAACAGCCAAGTCTTTGGGAATTATGACCTTTTCCATGGGATATATAGATAAAAAAGATTAAATGGATGACAAATAAATTAAAGAATTCTCAGTATCATCAGTCATTAGGAAAATGCAAATTAAACCCATTATGAGATACCACTTCACATCTCAAAACATGGACACTTCTTAAAAGTTTTATATTCAGTGAAAGAAACTATGATCGAAGTCTACTACTATATGATGCTATTTATATAACATTCTGGGAAAAGCAAAATTATAGGAACAGATCAGAGATTGGTGGTTGTTAGAATGGAGATATTGGATTGGCTTAAAAGGGGCACTAAGGAACTTTATGGGGGATTGGTTACAAAACTGTATGTTTTCTTCCACATGTAAATATTTATTGGGAATTTCAACTCTACCTGGTTCTTCCCTGGTCAGAAAGGTAATGTTAATCGGAAGGTTTCATCCCTTTATGGCTTGTGGTATTCTGTTGACATATTTTTCCAAATCTAATGGGTGTTTATAAATTCTAAAATATGCAACTTTTCACATAAATACTGGATGTGTACAATGTCAGGAAGCAACAGGAATCAAATTAATTAATTATTCCACTTGCCAATTCATCTTCCTGAGCAGCTCTCACACTTAACTGTATGTGAAAAATCATGTGGCAGATCATACTGGGTAGAAGATTCTGAAGTGTCAATCCAGGGCATTCTGATTTAATGTTAGTGGGGTGGATCTAGAAATTAACATTTTAAAAAATCATCTTAGGTAGTTCTTTCACATAATCCATATTTCTATCAGTAGAGATGATAAGGCAGGGGACTCAAACTTCTCCTGTTTGTAGTTTTGTCTTTTGCCCTTGGACCACTAGCCATTACTATATAAACTATTCCTAATTAAAGTAAAGGAAAAGAGAAAGGAAATGAGAAAAGAATATTAAAATAAATTATAGCATAGACAAATGCTTAAAAGAATACTCAAAATTTAAGAACACAGTAAGAAATGATATAAAATAAACACGTAAAAATGAATGCAAATTTCAATGGTAGAATTTTTAGAAAATAGTGATAAACAGTAATTTACAAATGAAATAAAATAAATTTTTTAAATCAAATATTCAAAACCTAGAATCAATCACATAATAAGTTCAACAAATAAAATTGAGGGATTAAAGTAAAAACCAGCCAATATATGTAGAGATAATTAGAGAAGTTATTAAAAATAATATTAAAACATTTAAAAATGATTTTTAAAAATAATAAAAATATGGTGGTGTTTTAGTTTGCTAGAAGCTGATGAAAGCAATATACCAGAAATGGCTTTTACAATAGGGGTTTATTGGCTTGCAAGCTTATTCAAGCTTTTCAAGGCTTAGAAAAGTGTCATGGTATCATCAGGTGACATACTCTCCTCGAAGACTGGCTGTTGGCAATCCTGTACTCCTCTGTCACATGGGAAGGCACATGATAGAGTCTGACAGTCAGGTGTTTAGGGCAGGAGGAGAGAGGGTGTGAGGGAATTGTGTCATTCCCTCACATCCTAAGGGGCATCACCTGCATTCCCCTATAACAGTAGTCCTCCTGTGGCAGTGAACTCTAACTGGGTTCTAGTGATGGCTCCTTCTCTTTGCTTTTCATTTCCAGACAGCGGTAATGACTTCTAGCTGGTGTTAGTATCTGGATGCTTTGCCCTTCTTTTTCCTTCTTCCTTTGCCATGCAAACCTCTGTAAATAGTCTATTCACTAAGCTCTCTTTCATCAGTCATTTTGAGTGTGCCATCTTTTCCCTGCAGGACCCTGACTGATAATAAGAATATGAATAAATCTGTAATGAGTAGGAAAAGTAAAAGGAAGAAGCCTAAAGAATGAAAGTAGAGCATATACTTAGAAAGAAGAAACTAATACCATCATAGTAACAAGATATGCTAAAATGAAAATGGGGTGATGTTCTATAAACTTACAAACATGCATGTGCAAAATCAGTTGGAAAGAACGAATGAGGAAGGGAAAGTGAGGGCTAGGGCAGGATAAGAAAACCTAAAGGAAATTAGACCTTTGATAAGGCTTCTTAGATCCTCTTCTGTGTTGACATAGCTTTCAGAATAGAATTTCTCAAATCCATCCATGATTCCTTCTTTCCTGGAACCTGGTCACAGGAAACTTAACTGTAAAGAATCATTTTATCCTTGCCCTTCAGCTCTTGCTTCTCTCTCTTACTTGGGTCTTTTTTTTTTTTAGCTTCTCTTTCCAACAGTACCTTGAAAAAGGTGATACTTTGACGAAGTGTGCATTCAGCTTCAAGGAAGCCCAACAAAGTTTCAGATTTCCAACTACGAGGATGGTCTTGAGGAACAGATTCCAAGACTCTGAGAAAGAAAGCAACAGAGAACAAGGGAGCCTGTTAGAACCCTCTTAGGAAAATACCCAAGACATTGGAAACAAATTTAGGATGATGTGAAATGGGTGCTTATAAAATGTTCTTATTGTGTATTTGTTTCGAAATTTTTCTTTGCTTTACTGTTTGACTTATTCATTCAACAAATATTTAAGTATACTTCTTATTTAAGAAACATAGTGTTTCTTCCAGAGTCATAGGTGACTAAAACATGTTCTTCCCTTTTTGTTGAAGGAGATCACAGAATATTATTTAGTCTTTACATCACATAATTAGAGTGTATATCTGTGTATACACACACTGATTATGAATCCAAAGTACTTCTAGGAAAAGATAGCTATGTTTGTTGTCAACATTATTTAATATTCTAGAAATTTTGGGTAAAGCAGTAAGACAAAAATAATTTAGTTGTAAATTTTGACAAATAATACAGAATATCATTACTTGAAGATGATATGTTTGTCTAGTAAGAAAACCCAAGGGAATCATTAACACACTTTAAAACATTTGAGTCAAGTAAGCTGGTTAAGACAAATATACAAAGTCAATATATTTCTACTAGATGAGGATTAATCTGTTAAAAATAAAATGGGAAAGAAATATGTGTAAGTGCAACTAACAAAATAAATGTTACAAAATACATTGTAACGGACTTTTAAAAAATACACTGACCCATACAAAAATGTTCAAAATTCTACCATGGAACAAAAAAGAAGATTTTAATAGAAGGAGAGGCATACTGTTACTGGATTGGAAAACCTAATAAATATTTCCCAACTAAGGTAAAAAGCAATTTTTATGAAACTTACTCAAATATTTGTCAAGTATACTTGGAAGAAGAAATGAGAAAATAAGTAATTAAGGAAAACTAACCATATATTTAAAAATATAGTACAATGATATTATTATTGTGATATCTGAACAGTGTCACATAAATCTGCCTGGAACAGAACAGAAAGCCTCAAAGCTTCTCCCAACATATATAACAATGCAGCTTATAATAAAGGTAGTATCTTAAAAACAGTGGGGGAAAGAATAAATTATTCAGTAAATGTTCTGGGGAAGTCTGGCTCAATATTTGGAGGAAAAACCAAACCTAAAGCTCTTATCATACAATACATGAACAATTCCAAGTAAAATAATCATGTCTA
Organism: Cabassous unicinctus; assembly: GCA_029593785.1. Lineage (NCBI taxonomy): Eukaryota > Metazoa > Chordata > Mammalia > Cingulata > Chlamyphoridae > Cabassous > Cabassous unicinctus. The sequence continues at coordinate 11,444 of JAQZBX010009994.1, forward strand.
TTAAAAATAATAGCGGATGTGGCTCAAGCAATTGGGCTTCCATCTACCATATAGGAGGTCTGGGTTTTGATTCCCCAGGCCTCCTGGTGAAGGCAAGCTGGCCCGTGCAGCGAGCTGGCCCAAGCAGAGAACTGGCCCACTCAGAGTGCTGGCCTGAGTGGTATTCTGTGCCACGCAGGGGTGCTGGCCCGCACAGGAGTGCTGGCCCGATGGAGTGCTGGCCCAAGTGGAGAGCTGGTGCAGCAAGAGACAAAAAGAGACACAGAGGAGAGACAATAAGAGATGCAGCAGACTGGGTAGCTGATGTGGCACACGAGATTGAGCACCTCTCTCTCATTCTGGAAGGTCCGAGGTTCCGTTCCTGGTGCTGCCTAAAGAGAAGACAAGCAGACACAGAAGAACACACAGTGAATGGACAGAGAAAGCAGACAGTGAGCGTAAAAACAACAGGGGGCGGGGCGGGCAGGGGAGGAAGAAATAAATGAATAAATCTTTAGAAAATTAATAATATTCAACCTCAAAAATACTAACACAAAGGGAGTGAATGTGTCTCAAGTGGTTGAGCCTCTGCCTCCTATATGGGAGGTTCCTGGGTTCTGTTCCCAGTGCCTCCTGAAAAAAACAAAACAAACAACAAGCAAAACAAAAGAGAAAAAAAAAAAACAACTCAGGGAAGCCAATGTGGCTCAGTGGTTGTGCACTGGCTTCCCACATACGAGGTCCTTGGATCAATACTCGGCCCCCAGTACCTCAAAAAAAAACTAACACAAAATATAGGTGAATACTTATATAACCACATGGTATAAACATAAAGTCAAAGGAAAAAAATCACAAGGAAAATATAGATAATATTCACTACATAAAGATGTAAAAGGTTTTGATAGAATAAAAGAGTAATCACAGTGTATGATCTCTTTCATGAAATAATGAGAATTTGAAAATTCATAGAGTAAAAATCTAGAATACAGGTTATCTGGGTGGAGAATGGAGACGTAATGCTTAATTGATATAATAGAGTTTCTGTTTGGGGTGATGGAAATTTTGGTAATGGATGGTGGTGAGAGCAACACAACATTGTGAATGTAATTAACACCTTTGAATTGTTTATTTGAAAGTGGCTTAAATGCAAAATTTTAGGTTGCATATATGTTACCAGGGTAAAATCAATCAATCAAACAATCAAACAAACAAACAAAAAAGTCACGTAGAACTGTACATCATAGAGAACCCTAATATAAAATATGGAGTATAGTTAACAGTACAACTATAATAACATTATTGTTTTATCAATTGTAACAAATGTATCACATTAATCAAAATGTCAATAACAGGGAAAGCTGTGGGGGGTGGGCATGGTGAGGTAGTTTTATGGAAATTCTGTAATTTTTGCATTTTTCTGTAAACCTACATCTACTCTAATAAAAAAAAGTCACCCTGAAAGAGGTGATATGTGATGATTAAATTAACAAATGTTTGCTTAGATTTAGAAAATAAGAACCACTAAATAACATACTTCATCTTTAAATATTAAGCATATTGTAACTTAATTATTTTTGAAAGAAAAAGTATACTGGAGATGCTTATCTCTTGTTATATAAAATCATAATGTAAATAAATTCTCAGATTAAAATTTTGGCAACTAATCATGAAAGTTCCAAGTAATCTATTAAAAAGGACTTCCATTTTTCATATGAACCAACTACAATAAAAGTTCCAAATTTTATCTTATAAGGTGGAACTTTCTCTTTGCATGACTATTTTATCTCCTATGAATACCATAAGGATACCTCTGTGACTGAGCTTCTACCATTATTTTCCTGACTGCATTGACATTAAGACAATGTCACTGTTGACGGTATCTTTTGGATTCACACTGTTAATCCCATCGTTTTACATAGGTGAATAAAAAAATACTTTTAGCTGTATGGAAGAAAAAATGAATCCCATGACAGTAGGTTCCCATAATAGAACAGATCATGCAAAGAAGTCTTTGAAATTTGGTGCTAAGGCAATAACAGCTTCTGTCAGATCTCCAAAACTCCATTTGACAGGCATAATGTTTCTACTTTGTCTTCATTTAGGACAGCTTTGCTTCAGTGAGTAGGAAACATGACAATGAGTTCTAACAGCTAGCAGTTCAAACTACTTTTTCAACTGAATCCTGAGGTGATGCTAACAGACTTCTGCAAATAGGGAAATTAATGGTTTTCACAAGTTGTTTCCTTACGGCATCATAAACTTTGATTTCTTAAAAATCTAGATATGCAATGATAATTGAAATGATTAGAGGAAATTATAAAAAGTATTAGGAATAAATTTAAGTAAAAGTGACTCCTGCTGCAATGGAAGTTCTTGTTTAGAAATGCTTCTCAGAAGTCATATTTATGCTGCAATGGTTTCATTCATCGTTGAGCTTGGATTTCAAGTCAAGCAAAGATTTGTAGATTTCCTTCAGGACTGAGGCTGTGTAGTCGGAGGACTACACTGAAAAAATGTTATTGGAGAAAACCAAAGAATTATATTGACTTAATTCTACAAAGATGTAACCATGTGTAAGTTATTTAATGGCTCTCTATTCAGAGAAACACAATGTGAGGTTACCTTTTTATAAATTGAGCTAGGATTCAGGAGAGGTAGATTCTAAAGCCCTCCTTTCCTACTTGCTAACTGTGTTACTTTGGGAAGTTCAATTCGCTTATTTGAAACAGGATTTTCTTATTTGTAAAATGAAGAAATTGGATTTAATTTATCTCAGGACACCTTCGATAAGAGGTCACTCTGAAACTTCACTCAATGTAAAAGATTTAAGTTTTCTTAACACAACCAAAATAAAATAGGGTGAAGATTTTCCAAACACATGCCATTGCCATATTACATTGCAGCAAATTGGGTCAGTTTTGGTGAAAGGGTGATTAGGAAGAAGTCTATCTGAATGGAAAGTCAATGAAGATAATACCTAAGCATATTAAGCTTCTTTACAATGATATCTTCTGTAATCTGAATAAAACTGTTTTTTCCTCTTGCCTCAAGATAAATATTGTATTGCATTCAAAAGGCACACAAATCAGACTCCAAAAAGCTTAGAAAAGAGCTTGATGTTACCTAGAAAATTCACTAAAGAAGAAATATACTCATAAAACAGAGCAAAGCTTCTAAAATTTGTCTTTTAAGTATCACTCTGAAGGTTAATTTTATGTGTCAGCTTGGCTAGGTTCTGGTGTCCAGTTGCTTTGTCAAGCAAGCACTATTTTAACTGTTATTGTGGGGGTATTTCTTAGATGAATTAGCAACTCTAGTCAGGTGATTGCATCTATGGTTGACTGCATCTACAATCAACAAAGGTACTTGCCCTCAGCCATGAGGGAAGTCTTCTCATCCAGTCAGTTGGAGGTCTTAAGCATAACTGAGGATTTCAGTCAGAAAGAATTTCTGCCCTTTCTTCAGCCAGTCAGCTTCTCCTGGGTAATTCAACTTCACCTTCATCAGAGTTACCAACTTGTGCCATGACCTACAGAATTCAGATTTGTCAATCCCCATGGTAGAGTGAGCCAATTCTTATATTAAATCTCTTTGATACTTATATACATACATACATACATACATATATATATATATACATACATACATATATATATATATATATACACACACATATATATATATATATATATATATGTATATATATAACGTATTGATTCTGTTTCTCTGGAGAATCCTGACTAATACACTCTCAACCCCTAAAGTTTTACACACTTAGCCAATGATAAAATCACTCCCTCCATGGCCCCAAATCCTAAACAATGTTGATTTCCCTTCACTTTTTCATGCTCTTTAGTAATAATCTTCTTCCATTTTTAACGTTTGTTTCTTAGACAAGTCTCAATCTTTTCTTTTGTATGCTTCCTCCTTGAACTGGGGGAAGAAGTAGGGCAAGAAGAAGTGAAACAATTACAATTTTTTAGTGCATCTATTATAGCTTGTCACTTTAGCTTAAATAATTGCATCTAAACCTCCCAATTACCTTACCCCATGATGTGGGCATTATCATCATTTGAATTTTAAAGTTGAGGAAAACAATTCTGAGAAAGTACTGATAACCTTTCAAATGTTTAATAGCTTGCAATGAGGTAGATTTGAGTTTGGAAACAATCAATCCCTGCTCTCTCCAATTTTTGATATACGAGTTAGAAAGAGAAAGATTTTGTTGATACACTTATTTTACATGATAAATTGATATGAAAATAGGGCCTGACTTTTTAAGACCAACATCTCTTTTTCTGAATAAGTATTTTCAAAATAAAATACTTGATTTTTTAAAAAGATCATTCTGTTAAATATAGATAAGAACATAGACCTGTATTAGTACATGTTTATGTATGGATAAATATTTAGAATAATAATTATTTGAAAAAGATAGAAAAAATTATCAACACACACAGCACACGTGTTAATATTTATATAAAGAAGGATGAAAAGAAAAAGAAGGAACAGTCAGAAGTTGGAGTGTGGTCTCATGGAAACCAAGGGAAGAGAGTCTTTCTTTAGTAACAATTCATGTATTTCAAAACTTCTTAACACTTCCATGCATTAAAAATCTATCTTTTTATGTCAAACTTTGAGTTGTAGGCCATGTAGCTTTTAGGAATCCAGGTTGAACATCTTTTCCTTCTTAACTTTGAAGGCTTCTCCCATGGTCTTCTGGTGTCTACTGTGTGGCTAATGAGAAGTCCAATCTGATTCATATTATATTTTAGGGGATTGATTTTTGGTTACTAAAAACTTTAGGGATTTGCTCTCTATCATTGGGGTTCAGAAATTACCACTTGTGTTTCTGAGGTGAGGTTCATTTCTATTGATCTTTCTTGGCATGCATTTGGGCACTTTCAATTTATAGAACCATGTCTTTCAATTCTGAGAGTGTTTATGCTCTATTTCTTTGATAATACACATTTGCCCTAATTTTATCTTTCCTCTTACTGGTATTCATAATATCGGATGTGGGACTTCCTAGACAATTCCTCCATTTTTAATCAGTTTTCTCCTCTTTTCTATCATTTATAATTTTGTTTTTTTTTCATTGAAATTTCCCAGATTTTATTTTCCAAAACTTAACGTGTGTATATGTGTGTGTATGTATATAAACATATACCTGCATTTCAATTTTATGTATCTTATTAATTTCTGAGAGCTCATTTTAAAAAAATTATAGCATTATGTTTTTATTTCATGGATGCAATTCCATCTTTTATCACTCTCTTTTCCGGCTGTTCTCCACTGACCCCACAAGACTCACTCTCCTCCCTTCATCTCCAGCCACTTACTGAGGGTTGAGCAATAGAGGTCGTCCTAGGCTCTCTGGTCCTCTGGCTTCTGGTTGGGATTTACCAGTGGGAGGCTTGGTCAGGAGATCAGAAGATGGGTGGAGATAGAAAGAGGTGAAACTATTCTATACCTCTACTTCCTCCTGCCAGGCTGTGGATTGGCAGTGAATGTTTTCCTCTTTCAAAGTCCCCATCTTTTATCTGGTGGCCCGAACCTACATTTACAGGTTTCACAGGTCTTCTTCAAAACTCTTTTTCCTACCCTTTCAGACTTAGGGGTGATTAAAACTCAATGTCACTGCTAGGCCAGGGATGTTTACCATCTCTTGTTGGTTGCTCTTAAAACCGCCCACAGTTGGTAGATAATTCTTTCATTGGAATTTTCCCAGTTTTTTGATTTGTGTGTATCATTTGTTTTTGTCAGCATCTTGACTAATCTATTTTGAGTGTGTTAATTTTCCTTTTAGAAAGGCTTTCTTTTTTTGAATGTTCTGTTCCCACATTGTCTTTGTTTTCCTTGCGCTTCTTTATTCTGTTCTCTTTGTCTCTGTCCTTGTTATCAAATCCTTTGTTTTTATTCATTCATAGCCTAGACTGAGGCACTACAAATTGGATGAAAACCTTTTTGTACCCGGGAGCAACTTGTCAACTGGGAGGTTGCATTTTAGGGTGATTGAAGAACAATCTAGTAGTTATTTTGTTAGTGGACTCCTAAATATGAGCATCTATGTGTCTTCTTTTTCTCTGGGACCATTTCACCAGGGAAGCATCCACCACTGTCTTGCCTGGAAAGTGTATGTCCTGCTGCCACCATTCATGGGCCTGGTCACAGCGAGTTTCTGGGCTCATTTCCAGTCAGGTCCTTTCTTTGCTTTCTTTGCTTTCTTTGCAGTGCTTGGTTTCCCTGGTCTGGGGCCCTTATGCCTCATTTCCTCTACAAATTAAACACCTTGTCTCCTGCTGGGTGAGGGAGGAATGGTCACTTGGTTGTGCTGAAAATGGGGCAGGATGGAAGGTCTCACAGTCCTATTTTCAACCTGGTGTCTCCCCCCACCTTCCACAGCATCTTGTGCCAGGCTTCTCTTGGTCCCGCCAGCATGGTGCACCATGAATTGGGCTGCTTTTCATGACATCTGAAAGCATTCAAGTCACACTTTTTTTTCAGTTTAGTTGCTTCTTATGTTCTAAAATTTGTTTTGTTAAATTTTCTTTTGGATGCTTTATATTATTGCAGGATTATACTTAATAAATGTATGTGCTTCAAACTATTTGAACACATATTAGGATTCTGGGAATAATAATTGTTTTCTTAAAAAACCTCATAAATTCTCTGTTAGTACGTATGAATAAGATTACAGGAATAACAGAAAAATATATCCTCGCTTAGGTCAAAGCAGTTTCTTAATAGTTAGATAAAAGTGACAACATCAGTAACAACTCTACTTAAGGAACTATTTGTATCCATCAAATTATATTTTAATCATTACATAAATTAATATATTGAATTATATAAATTATTGTATTAATTAAAATCTATTCCCTATGTAGAATTTCAATTTAACTTTAACCTGTCATCTGAAAAATTAGAAAGTTTTAAGAAAAACTGTTGGTAAATATAATATTGAAATACCTTAAAAGCCTTATGTTTGTTTTTATTTTATGGTTTTAAAATAATATCAGAAAATTTTACTTTAAAGTACAGCTCTTATATACCAAATTTGGTACTTAAGACATGCCTCCACTGCTTACTTACTTCTACACCTTGTTGAAGAAGACAATTTTTGCTAGAACATGGGATTTGATAATTCAAGGTTTTTTTCAGTTAACTAAAATATTGGAGCTGAACTGAGGGTTTATCGCAAGCACATGTATAACTACAATATATTCAACATATAGAATATATTCAAAATTAATGTAATAATGATGTTTGCGAACAGTCACACATTTTCTGGAGGAAATAGAGTTCATTCTTTGAGAAATATGATGTCCCTAAGGTAATTACATGTGGCTAGGGGACTGGGTGGTAATAAGTGTTGCTTTAAGGAAAGGAAATGTTTTAAGAAAAAATTTTTTCTTTAAAAAATGGTTATAAAATAACAAAAATTGCCTACTTATTTTTATAGGAAGTATCCTGGAAGAATTATTTACTCCTTTTCTCACCTCATTGTAAAGAAAAATTGAGCCAGTACTTCTTTTTCCAATGTCATCAGCATATGTGTGTGTATTTATTATTATATATTTTTAATTCTAACACTCAAATTTATCTTGCCACCATTCTGGTCCACTACACACATTTTGAAAATAATGATAAATCCAAAAATGGGAAACCTAGAAGAAGGAAATAATTAGCTTTCTGTGTAGTCCTAGTACTTATTTCTATCAATGAAAGTCTTGTTCCTTGAATTATTTTGCTTTTCCTGAAAAATTAGATTAAGAAATCCATTGAAATGCAAATTCATTATAGACTGAATACTTAAAATTATCTAAAATGAGGTTTTCGCTTAAAGTAATTGCATATATTTATTTGTTGCTTCTCTCCAAATTATCATTATGCTTTTATTAGAAATTAAATAATTTATAAAATACAGTAGAAGAAAGACTGTAGAGTATTTGCATAATATTTATCGGATCATTTCTGCCTGTTCCATTTCCTAGTGCCAATGATTATTTACAATTTCTTAGTGATTTGAAGGTGTCACTGCAATCAGGTTTACTTTGCTCTTTCACTTCTCTGCTCTTCATTCCCACTTGCTTCCAGCACTGCTCCTCTCAAACCTGGCAGATGGCTTGACAAACTTAAGAAAAAATATGTTTTTATCTGAAAGTAAGGAAATACATGTTATGGAACTTTGTATTTTAGTATACATTTAATATAATGAAATTACTTATACAATAGCAAATGTAGTTATATAACAAATGTAGTTATATTTTTCGTGTGGAAGAAATTTTCCTTTTAAGGAAATTTTCCTTTTAAGACCTGGGAGTCAGCCTTGATTACATCTAATCTATCACCAAATCCTATTGATTCTACTTTCTAAGTACATCTTAAATCTGTCCCCTATTTTCGAATGACTTTGCTTCTCATTTTATGTATAGCAGTCATCAACGAGACTCTGCGAGTGATCTCCAAACTGACCTTCTTGTTTCTATTCTTCCTGCTTTTATAAAACAAAAATCTAATCAAGTCTTCTCAATATAGTGAAAATTTTAAAATAAGGCTCTACTCCTTATAAAATGAAGTTAATATTCATTGGATTGCATATTAAAATATTTTTCTTAGCTTTGGCATTGTCTCTTTCTTGAGTTTAGTGCTTGCTACTCCTCCGTATAAATTTCATTTATATTCTAAATGTTTGAAATTTTCCTTCTACAGTCACCTACTTTACTACATCTTCCTTATCCTTAGTACTCAGCTCAAGAATAAGTTTTCCCCAATGTGCCTTCTCTTGACCTTTTCCACACCAAAATCTACTCACAAAACATTAAGTAGATTGCTCTTCCCCTGATGCTACCCTACTCTTTCAAATGCTTGCATTTGTTTACTCATTTAATGCCCAAAACAGTCCTGTGTGGTAGTTAATATGACAACTTCCTTTTAATTAGAAAAGTTGTGAGCTTACAAAACAATCATGCGTAATGGGTTATCTCCATTTCTCAGTTAAGAAAATGGAGTCCCAGAGAGTTTAAGTAAGTTTTTCAAGGCCACAGAGCTAGTAAGTAGCATTTCAGAAAAAACATACGCTTTCCAAGGAAAGGGAACTTATTATTATTATTATTATTTACTTCTATATTAACTTTTAACATTTTACTTAGGTTCACGGATGCTTCATAGACTTATTAGATGTTTTGGATGTTATAGGAAAGTTCTTTGGATGATGAAGTCCACACGCAGCCTGCCAGCCAGCCAGCCAGCCAAGAATGGAGAGTGGAGTTTGAGGGCAGCAGAAGGGCTGGCTGGGTTTACCTAATTTAGGCTCCCCATGGAGCAGGGAGTGAAGAAGCATTTGCCTTTATTGTGACCCAGAGGGAAGGGGTAGGGCTTTCCCACAGATATCAAATATTGGAAGTATCAAACTGTATGGCATGAAAAGCAGAAGTGGCCAGGGCCATTTGGAGAAGCTAAGAGTGGCTCTTATTCTCCCAACCTCATGGATGTACAGGCACTGCTAGTTAAGGCAGAGCAAGGCTTATTTCCCTCAAAGGGGCTAAATCAGGCAGGATTACAAGGCACCAAATATAATTTCTTTAATGACATTGCAATAGACTGGATGATACTTTGGCAGAACTTGTAATTGATCTTTCAACTTCCAGGAAAGATTGTTCAAATATCAGCTTAAAGAAAAATACATAACAATTTTTCAAGCTATATACATAATTTTGAAAATTATACAAATTTTACTTTTTTTTTTTAAGATTTGCTTCTGAGCACCGAAGATTTCTGGGATTCTGAAGGACTTAATTCAGGAAACCCAATATCTTCTAAGGAATAGGTCAAAAAACTTTGCATGAAAGGCTAAAGATATTTCAGTTATCTGTTGCTATTTAACAAAATACTCAACAAATCTGGAGATTAAAAGCAACCATTGCATTTGCTTAAAATTCACAAGTCCAGAATCCAGGTAGGGCTCTACTGGCAGTTCTGCTCTATGTGACTTCAACAAGGGTCATTCACATAGCTGCATTCAGCTGAACCCAAGACTGGGCACCATGACTTCTCTCTTTCCAGGTGGTACAGTCTTTTCGTGATTGTCAGACTTCTTACATGGAGGTGAGCTCTCAAGGTGGCAAAAGCAGAAACTGAAACAATATGTATCTCAAATATATTAATAAAGAATATAAATAAATTTATGAATATATACTATTCAGGCATATATGTAACATGTATGGTAATAATATACAGATTTATATACAATTTTTTCTTTTTTTCTTTTTCCTTTTAAAGAAGTTTTAAGATTACATAAATGTTACATTAAAAATATAGACAATCCCATATGCCCCACTCCCCACCCTCCCACAGTTTCCCACATTAACAACATCTTCCATTAGTATGATACATTCGTTACAATTAATGAATACATATGGAAGCATTGCTACTAACTGTTTACATTATAGTTTACACGCTGCCCTGCATAATTTTATAGGTTATGACAAAATGTATAATGGCCTGTATCTGTCATTGCAATATCATGCAGGATAATTCTAATGTTCCAAAAATGCTCCCATGTTACACCTATTTTTCTCTCTCCTTCACCTCAGAACCTCTGGTGGCCACTGCCTTTATATCAATGATAAAATTTCTTCCATTGCTAGAATAATAATGTCTATAATAGTATAATAATAAGTCTACTTTAGTCCATTGTTCATTCCCCAATGTTGAGGATTTTGGGATGGTGATATCCACTCTGTTAATAATTAAGAGGGGGCTTAGATCCCATGGGGCAGATAGATGGAACTATCTTGCTTGCAGTTGCAGACACTCTCTGTTCTGTTCTCGTGGTCCATCATCATCTCGTTGTTAGTTGTCCTGGGTGAATCCAGTGAACTGGAGAGTAGGTGTTGCAACTCTGCTGAGATTCAGGGCTCAATCAGCACATGAATAGACTAAAGATTTAAGTCTCTGGAACATTTATTTATCAAGTATAGTGCTAATTATAGGTTCAAATAAACGGGGCAGAAGATCCATGTATAGGGAAACTATAAATGAGTCTCTGTTACCCTGGGGAGCATAAATTTCAAAGTTACTCAATGGGAGAAAATATTTGTTAACTATCTATCCAATAAGGGCCTAATATCCAGCATATATAAAGAAATCCTACATCTCTGAAATAAACAGACAAACAATGCTTTTAAAAAATCGGCAAGAGAATTGAATAGACACTTTTCCAAAGAAGAAATACAGTTGGCTATAAAGCACACAAAAAGATGCTCAACATCACTAGCTACTAGGGAAATGCAAATCAAAACTACAATGAGCTATCATCTTACACCCATTAAACTGGAAACTCTTAAAAAAACAGAGGACTACAAGTTTGGAAAGGATGTGGAGGAAAGGGAAAACTCATCCACTGCTCGTGGGAATGTAAAATGGTGCAGCCACTGTGGAGGACAGTTTGGCAGTTTCTCAGGAAGTTAACTAAAGAACTGCCATACGATACAGCAATCCCACTGCTGTGTATATACCCAGAAGAATTGAAAGCAGAGACACGAACAGATACATGCACACCAAAGTTCATAGCAGCATGACTTCACTGATATGACTTAAGCAAATTGAGCAGACTCTAGAGTCTGGAAGATAGGTTAACAGGAGACAGAAAGGTAGTAGAGGGTGGTGAGCTGATGCCCGTATGGGCAAAATCTATGATAAGGTGGAAGGATGTGATTGGACAGTGGATGGGCGTAGAGTGGTGCAATGATGTGATTGGGTTCAGATTTATATACAATTTTATATATTAATTATTTTTAAAATATGCATATATATAAATCCACTCTTTCTCTCTCTCTCTCACATATACATATTATACCAATATATTAAAAGATTTGGAGTTGGCTTTTAAATATTTATCACTGTATTTAGCATCATTAAATAAATTACTGCTGTGAATCTTGTATGCTCTTTCGGATTTTTCTTCAAAACCTCATTGATTAATTTTCAAATGTCTACAAATTATGGTGGGGTCATATAATTTGCTAAATTCTCAGTGCTCAGTGTAATGTTCTCCCTCATTATTTCAATAAAATCTTAATAACTTAAAAATTACTTTGGATCACTTTTCTGATTTTATTAGCGTGTTTTTTTTTTATCTTGTCATATGGTTAACCTTGAGATCTTTGGAGAGAAAGGAGAGTGAGACCTCTTCCATTTTCGCATGTTCACTTCTTTTTGTGTATGTATTATTAATCTTCTTTTGCCTCTTCCTTAGCGACTGTACTATTTTATGAGGAATAATTTAGTTAAAACTAGATGATATATGTAAACTCTACTTAGCCAGGTGCACAAATTGCTACATCATTGCTATGTATCATTCAAATGTAGGAAAATATGAAGGTACCACTCCCAAAATGTCTGTGGTCTGGACCTTTAATACATCCTTCTTGATAACTGACTGAAGGTAAAAAGGCACCTCAACAAGTTATGGAAGCATTACTCCAAAAATGTTCTGTCCAGGCAATTTTATCTCATTTAATCCCAAAAACAAACTCAATTATTCCTCCAGTGTTCAGAAAGATACACAGATGAACACCGGTTAGTTACATGACATAATAAAGATCTCCTTGTTAATCAAGTAAATGAAGAGAAAAACAATGCTTTATCATATTTATATCTCACACACAAAAAAACCCATTTTCCTTTTTTACCTTTAGCGTCAAAATAGTATATTCTTTACTTTTCTACAAGAACATTACAATATCGTTGTTAACTAGAGTCTGCAAATAATACTAGTTATATTTTCCCATGTATCACCATATTCTTAATACCTTGTAGTAGAAGAACATTACCACAATCCTCATCTACCACCAAAATCCTTGTTATACATTCCCTATATTATCCTCCAGCCATCCTCCAACTAACCTTAACCTACCTAGACTACAATCACATCCATAAATCAACAGTGTTTGTTACACACATTATAATGGATGGAGTTAATGGTAGCACATTATAACAACATAGCTTTTGAACATGAGGATTGAACTTGGCCTGGGTACTATGTTCATCCTCATAATAGATATTAGTAAGATAGTTAGCGTCTTAATTTTTTGTAAAACTAAATACAAGGGAAGTTAAGCCAATTCTACTTTTGAAAAATCACCACAAAAATATTTCCAATCACATGTACTCTTCCAGAACCTTGTCACTTCCTCATCAAAAGGTTTAGTCCATGTTACTAAGTCTACTAACAGAGTACTTTAGAGTGATTTCCAAGGGGATATAACTTTAGACTAGATCGCTCTCTGCCCTGTGCTGGGAGGCCAGATGTAGATATTCTTTCTGACAGTCCCAGCTGGTACACCAGCTGGCAGTCAGAATCAACCACCAGACATGTGAGTAAGGAAGCCTTCAGATGTTCCTAGTTCCCAGCTATTCTTTGAGCCATGCTAGCTGATGCCTAGTAGAGCAAAGACTGGCCATACCTACCAAATCCTGCCCAAATTGCATATTCATTAGTTAAATACATAATTGTTGTTTTACAACACTTACAGCATTAAAATTGAAATAATTTTAATGCAATGCTAGATTATCAGAACAAGAAGTTAATATATTTTCCCCACATTTCAATGGATTGTCTTGTGAACAATACTTTGATGATAATTCACCCTAAGTATGACTACAGAAGTCAAATTAATTGAGGGATTTTTGGGGGAAAGGTGAAAATTACTTTCCTCTGTCATGATTATAAAGCATAAACTAATGTCTAGCATGATTGAAGTCCCTATGTCCAAAAGTATTACTATGACCAAACTGTCATTTTACCTGATTTTCCACCATTATATTTATTTCTTGAGTTGATGTGGTGTTATCCTATTAAAATGAAAGGTCTAACATATTAAACTGTTATCAGATATAAACTGAAATGTTTTATAACCTACTTAATTGTTTTTTACCATGATAATACATGATATGGAGAAAAAGAACTGAGGAATTTAAATATGTCATAGTTTGTGGGAAAAGGGTACTTTGGAGATGCAGGTTTGGGGCTGGTCCAACTCTTGTACCATGTCGTGAAGATCAGAGGTATCAAAGCTGCTTAGAAAATCTTTCAAGGATAAACTTTGTACCATATGCATTTTTGTTGGAATGGGCTTGCTTACCACTCTTCAAGGAATATTGTGATTTGTTTTGAAGATATTCTAATTTTCCTCTGCAATAGTGAGTTAGGGACTCATCATTGTTCAATAAAAGTTACTACTGCTGTTGCACTTAAGATTACAGAAGAGTATTACCTGGAGGCTAATGTTGTTGTTTCCTTACTAATTCTGGCATGTTTGTGGATCTTAGAACTTGATAGGCCTTTGACAATTGAAAAGAACAGGTAGAGGTGAATTTCAGAGCTCCACAAGACTTAGTCACAGACTGACTGCGGAGAATCCAAAATGAATTCAACAGAATATGCAAGTGGGCTAGAAAGCCCAGTGCAGTGAATCATGATGTGGATTACTTTGAAAATGATGAGAATATGAGAAGTATAAAAAAAATTAGTCTCTTTTACTTATGTTTAGCTTGAATCTGAAATAAACTGTCTCATGTAGGTTGTGTTAATGCTTGTTGTTGACATCTTTGCTATCGGTAGTTTTTCCTTTTTTTTTTTTTTTTTTTTGGTAGAAAAAGAATCAGTTCTATAATATGGTGATTGTTAAGCCAGGCATTCAATATACTCTCTCTCTCCATGAAAAGATTCATTTTACTGTAAATGTCACATTCTTTCAGCATTGCAAACACCTTCATTAAAATTTTGCATATACTGAAATATGATTCCTTACAAATAGCAAATAATGTGGGCACTTCATAGATAGATTTTTCTCTTTCAGATCCTTTGTGACATCTAAATATATTGTGTCATATGTCAGCATCATCTTATTATGTTAGCTAGGCAACCTACTGTAGTAATTTAATATATGATGGATTCACAATATAATAATTTTAATGAAGCCCATTTATATTAAATTGGTTATGCTTTGTGATTTTGTAATTATGTATGGTTTGTCTAGTGAATATTTTAGTGGTTTTTCTATCTCAAGATTATCAATACTGAATAATTCAATGTCTCATGATAACAAACCTTAGTAAGTTGTGATAAAATCTCAGGAGGTGCAAATTTAGATGAATTAGCATTCTGCCCATTCATTTAATTGAGGAGGTTCAATAATTAGAAAAGCACTTTATTTTCTAGCTTTAATGATTTGACAATGGTTAATTCTTTTTTAATGGGGGAGAAAAGCTTCATATTTTCCTGAAAAAAGTATAACTATTACCAAGAAATTTGATTCAGATAAACTTTTTTGTCTTGTTTTGTTTTATATTTTTTGATTCAGTTATACTCTTATTCTTAATTTGCTTTCTTTAAGGAAATTAAGGAAGCTCCATGTCTCTGGTTTATATTCAGGAATATCATTCTCTCATTTTCCTAAAGCCAAATATACAAAGTACATCCATGTTGATACGAACATACGGAGTGTGGTCTGGCAGAGTGCTTTAACTCAGTTTGTGCACTGAAAGAGATGGGCTTTTAATGTGTTTTTCTACGTTTAGGAAAAATCATGCATCAGTCAGGGTTCCACCAGAGAAGCAGAACCAGTAGGGGACCAATATTGCAAGACATTTTGCAAGGAATTGGTTTACACAATTGTAGGAAATAGCAAGGCAAGTCTGAAATCTGCAGAGCAGGAAGCACAGGCTTGGCCTCTCAGGGATGAGCTGAAGCTGCTGTCCACAGGTGCAATTTCTTTTTATTTTCCCCCTGGAAGCTTCAGGTCTGCTCTTAAAGCCTTTCAACTGATACTATCAGTCCTACGCAGACTACTTAGGATAATCTCCTTACTTAAAGTCACCTGGCTATGGATTTACACACATCTACAAAACACTTTCACAGTAACACCTAGATCAGTGTTTAACTAAATAACTGGTTATTGTAGCTTATCTCAGTTGACATATAATACTGACCATGATAGTACACCCTTGTCAATTTTGTACATATGCACATCTCCTTAAATCATTCTTAATCTCCAAATAAATACAATAAAAAGTCATACTTCTGCCTAACATGATAAAACTATGTTATGTACAACGCAAAGCACACTAACTCTTTCCCCAGAGAGGATACAAGGTCCTTGGCTAATGTTCACTCCTTTCCTTAGACATCCTGTACTTTCAATCATGAGATAAACTGCTAACTATTACTAATACATCTTATGTTAGATGATAAGCAAATGGTAGAGAAGAAAACAAAAAATATTTGTTAATATGTATGCAAACTTATTCGTAACAATATAAGAAAGAAATACTCATAACTATCGTAGTCCTAATTTCTGCAAGTGGTATGTGGTTGTAGCTGATAATTATAAGTACCTTCTTCCACACCCATTCTGAGTTCGCTTTGTCCTTAGCAAGCACTGCCTCTAGTCAGGTTCTTTGCTTGATGGAGTTCAGACAGGACCTCTAATGGCACCTTAAAGGGAGGAGCCATTAGAGATCCCGTCTGAATTGGGTTGTTATAATTTTCCACTGACTTTAATTATAGGACATGGTAGTACAAAAAAAAAAAATGCCATAAGGAATTTACCCTAGTACAGAAATACTCTTCCTTATCTCCATTGTGTAGTAGCAGCTCAATTTCCCCTTGGTAAACAGGATCAATCACCCTAGCCATTACATTAACTTCCTTCTCTGCCTGTTGATTCTAAGGCATTATGAGCCCTAATTGGCTTAGTAGCAGTTTCAACTTCCAATTCA
The DNA here is from genome assembly GCA_029593785.1 of Cabassous unicinctus. Taxonomy (NCBI): domain Eukaryota; kingdom Metazoa; phylum Chordata; class Mammalia; order Cingulata; family Chlamyphoridae; genus Cabassous; species Cabassous unicinctus. The sequence goes on from JAQZBX010009994.1 coordinate 28,211, forward strand.
GTGCAATCATTGTTGCATCTCCTGGTGGAAGCAATCATCCTTTTGGAACTAGGACCAGTAGACCAGCAGATCTAAGGTCACTGAAAAAAGGAAGGAAATAATTTCAATAGTGATTCACTACAAATAATAATCAGTAGAGACACCCCCATTTCTATCTATTGATTTCTGAACCCATGAGTCCTGGCTGTGGAAAAAAACATCATATATTGGACCCTAATTTAGAATATTTATCACATCATGGAGGACATTGCCTCAGCCCCGCAAAATATCACCAGCAGTGCTAAAGCAGTATGGTGCTAAAGCTGTACAGGAGAAACAAATATCCCTGAGCATTTAGTAACATTGCTAGAGGGAGGTTATTCACAATTCCTGATGTTTTCTAGGGAAATACAAGTTAAGACATTTCTTCCAAATAAGAAAAGGGACAGAGCATTCACATAGTAATGCCAGTTTTTGAGTTTCATTTTTACATTCAAGTTCAAAATCTCCTTTTTTCTTTACTGTATAAGGCAATACAATCTTTCAAAATTAGAATCTATAACGTAAATAGACATTTTTCCTGCTTTTATTATTGACATAAGGATAGCAGAATTTAACTTTCAATTAGGTTTTAAATTTTCAATTAATTACTACAATCTTCAATTCCAGGTTCCTCTCCAGAGGTTTTCACCTTGTTTTGTACCTTTCCAGATTTTTGATGTATAATGTAACAATACAAAGGTGGTGAACTGATAGATATATGTATCATCTATCTCTATCTCTATATTTCCATCTATAAATCTGTATCTATATATCTAAAACATCTATACCTATAACTGTATCTATCATTTTGCAATATTTACCTGTCTACCTATCCTCCTTCAAAGGCCGACTGCTCCACTTATAGTCCTTACTGAAGGATGTGGCCAGAGGCAGTTCCATGACTGGGGTGGTTTTGTTCCTTTCTAGTGGTACTTCATTACAATTGATTATCCAACTGGAATGGGATGTTAATCTGGAAATTAAGGAATAACTGGAAATTAAGTATATAAGGGTTATATTACTTGGTAGTAAAAGGTTTGGAGAGAAAACCACTAAGAAGAGAGCAAGAGGTTAGCTGAGTGATATTAATGTGGAGGAATTATTTTAAATATCAATAAACTACTGATCTGGGATAAATTTTCCCTTGATTTGCCTTGGATTCTGAATGAACCTTGAAGTTTAAGTTTCAACAAGATGGTTTTATCTTCTGCTTAAATGAGCAGTTGTTTAAAGTCTTGGCATCCATTCTCATTCCCATTAATTTTCTGAGGAATACAACCTCTCCCTCATCCTCCATCCACGTGGCTTATGTGGTTCCAAACTTACCACCAACTCTTGTGATAAGTATTTCATTCAGGGTTATATGAACCACCCTCTTATCTCTACTCACAATGATTTATTCAACAAGGGGCACTGGGCCCAATTCAAGCCAAAGAGGGCTCAGCCAAAGAGGAGAAATGGCTTTTCTTTCATGCTGGACTTGGAAACCTGAAGATATTCTTGTGGAGCCCTTTACAGACATCTTGCAACCTCTATTCAAGAACCAGTCTGATATAATCTAAAGCTTCTTTAAAAATAAAAATAAATAAAAAAGAACCAGAGTGAGAATGATGCCAACTCTGAAGAAAGTAGAGCAGAGAGAGAGAGAGAGAGAGAGAGAGAAAGAATATGGCAACATTTTTCAAGGCCCTTAGCTTAGTCATGCTTAAAGCCAAGATATCTCAGAACTTTTCATTTTGTCAGGCAATTATTTTTTATTCCATAAGCCAGCATTTAAAAAAAAATAATTTTTCCCCCTTACAACAAAAAGGATATGGCACGATTGTTTCTGAGATGTCTGAATTAAACCTCTATTACTTAGGGTAACTACGTATCTTCTAAAACAAGATGATTTTTAGCGTGAAAGGGGAACTATTAACAATTACACAGGGATAAAGTTTTAAATTGGAACTGTCCTGGCAAACCCAGAAGAATGACCACTTTACCCATACTGCAAATATTGAACTGATTGGACTGACTCCACTCTTTACAGTGAACTTAAATAATATAAGAGCAATGTCCTTTGAGACTCTAGCCCTAAGGGCTTATGGATTACCAACTATGTTTGAGACATATTTTTTAAAAAAATTAGAGAGGATGAGAAGTAGGAAATAAGAGTATGCTTATTGTCATGATATTGCTATTTATTTATTTTTCTCTTTTGGATTTCTTGGCTTGTATTTTCTCACTTCATTGGTTTTTCTTTACATGGTTGACTATCCTGCTTCTCATTATCATTGGCAATATACATTACAAGCTTTACAGTAGTTATTGTTTTTCAATAAATATACATCTCAAATTTTACATTGGAAATCTGTAGAAAAAACAGGGTTCAATATATAAATTTTGTTTTATGTACCAGTTTTCTGAATGAAGCATATTAAGGAATATTTTTATGCCTAAAATTCTTTAAAAAACAAATCGTTGAAATTTATTAACACTTCAGAGAACATGATGCAAAATATTTTTTAAAAAATTGCAAGGTCGAGTTTTTAAAAGAATATAACTTTAAAATATTCTCTCCTCCATATCCTGAAATGAGATGGAAAATTCTTTTGCCCTTCTAAGTTAGTGAAGAGAACTCCTAATTTTAAAATGTATTCTATTAAGGTTGTTTCTTGATTGTAATTATAAACCAGAGTGGTACTAATGGGATTGTCAAAATGTATCACTCTTACGGGAGCAGACGCAGTTCAGTGGTTGAACACCTGCTTCCCATGAACGAATTCCTGGGTTCAATCCCAGTACCTCCTAAAAAAAAAAATTTTTTTTTGCATTTAAAATGATAGACTTGTTTCTGCTTTTATTTTTTCTCAAATCCAAGACTGTAAACTTATTTACAGAAGACGTTTGGCTAGATTTTCCTCCTAAATGGTGCTTATGTGAATTAGACTATTTAAAATTTACATACAACTTATGGAATATGATAAATAGTTTATTCCACATGTAGATGCAAATCACCACAAGATCCATGTCCATTTGTAATTCTCCTTCTGCCATTTTTTCTGATATTCTATGTTTCAAACTAATGAGGTCAGCTGTTTTCTTCAGAATATCTTCTGACTTCTTAGTGCTGGTGAAAGTACCTCAGCAAAATAAATATTAGAAAATGATTCCTTCTTTCCATATATTAAAGAAAATAACTGTGAAGGAGTCTTATAGGACACTTGGATTTAGGGATTATTCTGGTACTTCAGAAAATTATCTTTAACCTCTTAATATTTACTTACGATTGAAAGGGTATTAAAATGAACATTATTGTTTTCTGAGAGATGGTCATACTCACATTTCAATTTTGATTAAGCTACAAAAGGTTCTTAAGCACTTCTCTCTTCCTCTGCATGTATGGAAGTAAAATATAACTCGTGTCTCTATTAGATTTCGTTTATTTAAACAAAAAGTGGAAAATTTGATTACTTAGTGATACCAGTTCATACAGAACCAAATTTTTCTGCACACTCGTAATGGTTGAGGACTGAAAGTGTCAACATGGTTTTATCACTATTATTTATAAATATTGTTGTTATAATAGTGTGGCAATCTGTGTATATCCTTCAGCAACGATAAAAGGGTATGGAATGCACAACTAAAGGTTTTATTTTCTTCACTATACTACCCGTTTCACAGTCACACCCTCCTCAGGCAAACAGTGCCTAGAGTTTCTTCTTTTTTAAGCTCTTCAAATGATTGCATGACAAAGTATATAATTATATCTCTCTATGACTATAATGGTTTTTAAAAGGATCTCTTGGCGCTGCACTATATTTAGTTTTACTCTTTTCTCCCTTTACCTCTACTGTATTCTTAGTTTTAGTATGGAAATTATTATTTTTAGTTCTTCTACTAATTTCTCTATAACCAAAAATAATGCATTGTAAATATTTGTTATTTGTTCATTAGAGGCAGGATTTTCTGATTTCAAGCTATTGATGATGAGACTATATTATTTCTCTTTTTTGCCAATCTCTTCCACCAATCTCTACCTCCCAACTTCTATTTGTTACAGTTTTATCTGTACAGTTCAGATTTATAACAGATACTTAATATTCTTTAAATATGATGGCTTCTATTATTTATTTTTCTTTCTTTTTTTATTTTTTAGAAGTTACTTGGATTACATAATTGTTACAGAGACTATATAGGGGATTCTCATATGCCCCGCTCCCCATACCTCCCACGTTTTCCTACATTAGCAACATCTCTCATCAGTGTGGTACATTCACTGCAATTTTTTTATTGATAGGTTGATTTTTAAAACAGAAAACTCATATAAACCATTTAAATGAATTGGCTTCTATTTTTTATTGATAGGTTGATTCTAAAAATAGAATAATAAAAGCCATTTAAAATATTATGGCTATATAGATATCATTTACTCTAAAATCCAGGAATTTTATTATTTCCAGATGAAAATGTAATTCTACTATATTTCATATCATCCAGTCACTGAATGATCTTTCATGTGTCATATTCTACTATTCTTTAATTTTTTTTACCATGTCATGTCTTCAAAGTGATTCTTTGTTGTCTTGTTTTATTCTAAAATTCTGATATCCTTGAGATAGTTGGAAGTTTGATGTTGTTTACCTTAATACTTGATTGGCGGATTTTCTAAGAATGAAATTAATTCTAAATACTTTAAACATATGATTTTATTGTTTTCTGGGAATACGGGATGGTTATCAAAAATCTGATAGTTGAATCTCATTTCCTTGATTTTATCTCTCTCTGCTTTTAATACTCAGAGTTATGAAAATTCAGCAAGATATTTTTAGATATTGGGTCTTTTAAAAAAAATCTTGGTCAACACATGATGATCCTTTTCATTCTCATGGTGGTATTTTTTCTTACATTAATTCTTTCTCTCCATTGACTCTGTTCTTCCTTCTGAAACCCTATTAGACAGATGTTCTATCTCATGGATCCTATTTCCACACACCTCTTTATGTTTCCTTTATATGTTCCATTTCTTGCTGTGAATTGATGCATAAAATCGTTTTTCCTTTCCAACAATAGACTCTTCCAACTTTCACTTGTCTGTTCATTCAAAATTGTCCATGACTTTTATGTTGCTTGATTTTTTCAAACATCTGCTTTTAGGATTCTTTGGCTTTATTTATGACCCTAAGACTACAGTATGTGTAGTTGGTGTGGATTTCCTCTGCAATGGTGTTGATCTGTTTCCCTTGAATCCACATTGTGCATGTTTTGGTATGTGAAAGGAACTGGACGGACACTTCCCTGGAGAAGTATGAGGGAGGAGGTGGCGGACAGATGGAAATCCCCCAATTTTCCAGATATAGAAGAGTTAACTTGGGAGGATAGGCTTCATTGATATTCTCATATTTTAAATTTAGTTTGTCTCAGAGAAAATTGGGTTCGAGAAGATTCCGTAAGTTTGCCTAGGCTCAGTCTTGCAGAACAATTTGCAAATAGTTTGATGAAGAGCACTGAGGCAAAGTAGGAATTCCTGGTGGAGAGAACAACATGTCCAAAGGCACAGAGGCCAGAGAGAATGTGGAGCACGTACAGGAGTTGAAATATAGTGCACAGGAGCAGAGAGTGTGTTCTGAATTGTTCTTCTCTTGATATCATTAGGGTCCTGAAAGATCAACTGTTCAAAACTGTTACTAGCTTATACCAATTGCTAGTTGTTATGAAAAAACATGTGTGTATGGAGGGTTAGTGAGATGATGCAATTTTGCCTTTCCCTTATCTGAAGCATTTTTTGTTATCTGGCCAACTGCATCTGTGATTCACTTGACGTGTCTCTTACTCTATTGAGATAATATAAAGGAAGTTCCTGCTTTAGAAATAGTTTTTCCATTTCCCCTTTTCTATCTCTTAAGTAATATAAACCTACTTCTCTGATAGGAAGGTCTTATATGTTATTAAAATTAAACTTACAACATACCAACTTTATTTGGACTCTTCTGTATAATATAGAATACTAAGGAATTGATTGAGGCAGATGCTGAACAAATCTTCTGCCAAATCTGGACTTTACTTGTAGGTAATACCTAAGTCTATTTCCTTGCAAAGGTAGAGTTTTTTTATGATGAATGATCATATATCTCATGTTCTCCCCTTCATTTACTGGTTACTGTTGAGTTTGGTTGGAACCAGGTGGCTAATTCCTGCCAATGGACTTTGAGTAAAGAACCAGAGCAGTAAAATTGCAGTGTCTCCTACATGCCCCTCTTCCACTGCCACAGCAGCACTGGAGGTCAAATGTCTCAGATGGCTAACTGCAAGATGGAGTAGGGATGCCTAAACCACCATGTGCTTTATTTTAAGTTACAAACAATCCTTTATGGTATTAAGATACCCAAGTTTTGGAAGGTTTATTGTGGTAGCTGGCATTAACTATCTCCATGAAAACAGCTAACCATGAACCATGTTGAGAAATCTTGTTAAGGTACCTCAGTTTTTGCAAGGGATTCAACCTACCAACTGGCCATTCAATCTCCAAAGTACAAGAATTTGCTTTTTATCAACAATGCGAAATACATTCCAAATTTTGGTGATTTTATTCCTGGATTATATATTACTATTTTTTTAAAGTCTGAAGGAATGTCAGAAAGATAAACTTTCATCTAGATCAGGAAGTCTTATCAAGATAGCTATGGATAGACCTTAAGGTGGATATAAGTAATAGTTCATGCAAAGATTCATATTTAGGTACATATATGCCATTTTCTAGGAAGAGGGCTCATGGAGTCATCAAATTGGTCAAAGATTTCGGTAACTCAAGGAAAGTTCAGAATCACTTTCTTAGAAATTCTGATGAGCTTGGAGTCCTTGAATCATACAGGAGTATATCAAATATATGGTGTGGGGTCTTATGGTGCTTTTTCCCTAGAAAAACTTCTATTTTTGAGTATTATTTGATTGTTATTTACATCTCAATTCATTCTCAAACCATAGAAGATTGGTTTGTCTAATTTGTCTTTTAGTGATATGCCTTCTGCTTATTAGTGACTACACCACGAGCAAAAAAAACAAAACAAAACAAAAAAAAAACCCTTGTAAATTACTCTTTTTACATGCACCATATTAATGCCCTTGAGAATGCAACATCTTTCCACATCCTCCAAATGTAGATTTACATATGAGATTTAAATGTTTGAAGTGCTTACTTTGCTTAAGAAATATTTTGTGTTTTTTTTTTAATTTCCTCTCAAATAGTGGAAACTAAATGTACTTCACTTTTCTTTTGACATTTAAACAGAGTCAAATTTTTCATTCAGCTATGCTTGTCTAACTTTTCATCTTGGCCATGTCATTCTATTATAATTTATTGTGTTGCAAGTGGTTAATCTTTATTTTAAAAGTCAAAAATAATTATTTATATTTTTTTCACACCATTTATATAAAAAGATATATAAATACTCATTTAAATACATAAATACATAATATAACAGTCTGCCTTGAATATACTGCTTTAAAAATATTCAGACATGCAAATGGTAGTTAGGTGTTTCTTATAAAAATTTGCTATAAAGCAGATGCTAATAGATAGGAAAGTTACAAGAGATAAACTTCATAGTGCTTTCTAACTAGCAAATGGAATGATTTTATAAATTACAAAATTAAATGAACACATTTTTCAGATAAGTTAAAAACGAACTATATGTATTTGTTGCTTACAAACAAAATGATTAGATGACCTCTGCCATTAAGTGATTTGGATTTATTTCAATTGAACTAAATTTGTTGTGGTAAAACAAGAAAGTCTCTGTATATTTTGTGAAAATGTTCAATAAGTAATGAGAACAAAGCTCAAACACTTATTCAGTAGAAAAAAATTACAGCGGTATAATTTCATTAGGAAAATAAGCCAAGTTACCAAAACATAAAGCAAATAATGTTGCATGACTGTCTGCAACATTTGTGATGTAGATAGCATTAATTATTTTGAAAGCTGTTCTGTATTGAAAAAATTAAACTTCCTCAGTGTTGTCAGTCCTTGTGCTTGGCATAAGGTATAAAGATGAAAATACTTGGACTCTGCCCTCATGTGCTTCAATCTAGAAGGAAGAATCATAGAAACAAACACACACAACGCTTGGTGATAAGGGCATCAATAAATGTCTTAAACATATTACAGCAACAGCAGAGAGGAGAAATCCAAGGTTACTAAGTGTATAACTCTTTCTAGTGATTGGAAGATCAGTGAGGATTTAAGGAAACAGGGATATCTGATGAAAGTTTTGAATAATGTGAAGAAACAGTCTTATATCTGTAAGCACTTAGAATTTAACACATTACGACCTGCATGCTTACCTTGCCAAAACTTCCAAATACACATATGTAGATATTTTAATTATCTAATGGATAAAACTATAAAAGTGTTGGGAAATGCACAATATATTTCTGTATCTTTGGGATAGTAGTGCTTTCAAAATATCAGCTAAATTGTATGTATATACTCCAGTTTCAGTAGTACCTGTAATAGCCTCTGCTGTGGTTTGCTTCTTCGTTTCTGATAATATGCCTTTAAAAACAATGTCCTTTCAGGTTCAATGGACCATGAAATAGTCTCTGCAGAAGTATCCCTAGTGCCAGCACTGAGACAAACATTCATTTTGGCTGTCAGCTATAAGAACTTGGAAGAAATGAAGCACATTTATTATGTACTGATATATTCTGACTAGATAATCCTTTTTAGTTGGAGGCACTATAAAAGCAAGTGCAGATTACTGTTGGCAAAATAGTAAAAAATAAAATTCAGTTGAGCTGCAACAGTTTTGCTTCCAATTTCACAGCTGGATAATTTTCTTTATAAACTTCTATTAAAAAGTTTTGTTGGCAATGAGATTATTATTAAATAAACAATTTATAATACAGCAAAATCTTGGTTTAATCAATGCACCTTCAAAATAATTTTTTTTTCTATTTTCAAAGTTTGATGATTTTCTAAGTGGTATTTCCAGGGGTTCAGTTAAGTGACTTAATTAATAGGAATTGACATTATTAGCATGACAATGTGGCTACTACATTTTTATGAGCCTTTTCATTTTAGGAAATATTAAATAAACATCCTTTGTATTTATAACTGAGAAAAAATAAATTCCCAACTATTGGCTTTTTCATATTCTAAAGTATTAAAATAATAAAGTATTTCGTGATTAGCCATAATCTGAAAAAAAAAAAAAAGGTGTCAATATTTTTAGAAGGTAAATAGTAAAGGTCTAGATTAAAATTTCAGGAGAAAAGAATAGATATCCTAAGCATAGTAAAGAAACAGGTTCACTTGATTGCCATATTTTGAAAGGAAGGCACATATATTTAATTGTAGTTTTTATCATAAGAGATCACAGAAAATGATCTTTTTAAATGGACACATTTCTTTGAAAATGTTTTAATCAACACCAGTTATTTGCCACTTCTTTCCATGACTCAAAGGTACAAGGCAGGGATAGCAGATTTGGAGAGAAGCAGCAACATTTTAGAACATGTCCAAATGTTTTACCAGTTTCGATATATAGGAAACTAAGGAGTGAAAAAGGACATTTTCATCTGATTTTCTATTTATCTGTTGTTTCATAGTGGGAGAATGACTAGGTAAATTTTTGCCAAATTTTGTATGGTAAGTGTGGGATAGTTTGGGGAAAATTTACATCTTTATGATATTGAATATTCCAATCCATGAAAATGATGTATCCCTCCATTTATTTAGTTGCTCTTCAGTTCTTCTATTTTAAAATTACCTATTGAGGTCTTGCATATTTTCAGTTAGAATTTTTTTATATTTTTAATGCTCCTATTAATTGAATCTTAAAAATTATTGTTTTCAACATTTTTATTGTCTCTCAGAATCTAATTCTTTTAGTTACTTTTCTACTCAATGGTATCAGTGAATATATTTTCGGACCACAAAATCTCCCTGTGTGCCACTTAACACTGTGTTTTGCTAAGGAAGAGGCAGAAACTCTAAAAGCTATGCAAAGGCAAATTTATTCAATCAAATGAGTTTCTGGTTATATCAAACGATTATAACAATTAAGCAATCATAGAAAAGAAGAGTAATCAATTAAATGACATAGGAAAGAATGAAAGTATTACAACCACTCACCAAATTGGGGGAAAACACAACATCTGATCTCTTATGAGGCTGGCAAGTCCCTTTGCAGCCAATCAGAGTTCTGATTGGAAAAATGGTCCTAGGCAAAGCGTCCCCTCCTGGGTGAGACTTCCGCTGGCAGTTTAGGGGCTATCCCTGTTAAGGGGTTCCGAACCTCAGAACTCCAATGAGTCTTGTAACTCGTGAGGAATGACCTCATCAAAAGTAACCAAATCCATCTGGTGGGGGGTGACCAGCCCTCCACAGGAGAAATGTGGTGTCTTGAGGGGTCTTTTGTTCTATTCTCTTCGTGGTATACTGAACAGGAACATGAAGATTCCAATATATATCAGCTTTAACTTGATGTTAACTTTACAGGGGATACAAACAGGACATGTAAATATCAGGTCTAGTAACTTGTTCCTTTTAAATATTTGTTTTTAGGGTAATGGATGATGGGGTTGCCTGCACAGCAGCGTTACAATATTCCAAAAAACAAAGGACAAGTTAATCATTCACAATCCTAGGCTGAAACAGCCTAGACTATTGATTAGAGAGCTTATGAATTCACAGTTCTTGATAATAATTTTCTTATAGTACATCACACTGCTAAAGTGTCATTTTTTAAAAGAACACTTTACTGTTCTTTCTACAGGCCATTAACAATCATTATGCAAGACTGAATGGAAGTACAAGGCCATGTTAAAATAAAAGCATTGCATGGCTGACTATGTCTACATTAAGATATTAAAATGCTAAAAAGTCCATGTCAAAAATTGGCAAAATATGACAATCTAGAATATAAATGTTCTTTATTATCCCATGCCCTAGCAATAGTCATAATTAACTGTTTATTGACTTGTTTATTTTGCTTGCATAATTTATGGAGAACTTTTCATATGATTATGTATATACAGTTAGTTTCCATTCACTTTAAAAATGTATGTGTAGAGTTTCATTGCATGTATATATTTATTCAATAGTCCTCTTTCTGATGGAGTTATTTATTTATTTATGTACTGTTTATAAATTCTCCTACAGAGGAAGATTCTGTTTCTCCTACTGCATGTAACTATAAAACCTGGACAGACTGCTTGGGGCAGCTATTTGAGAACTCTGAGAAGTAAATGACAGCTGGTGAATCGGGAACGAGCACTAGAATTTGAAACACCATGTAGCAGTGAGTTTACCATTTTATTCTGGAATCCCCCAGCCCAAAACCCAGAAGTGAGCATTGTGGGGCAGACTGATGCTCTAGGAGAGCACAAAGGCGGGAAGTGGGGGGGATGGAGAATTATAAATCAGACAGTCTAGTGTCAGATGACTTAAACGTGGCTAGAACTAGTCGTGATCACTGAGGGAAGCTTCTGTGACATATGTGTTATCACAAGCCTTCCTTACCGTAACCACTTGCCTGAATTGTGTAGTCCATGAACATACCTGAGGCCAAGGTCAGAACCTTGACAAAAGCTTACTGTCAGGGAATTAGTGAGGCAGAGCTTGGAGCTATGCTTGACTTAAAGCACAGCGTACAAAAATGTGTCCCTGAAGCGAGGTCTAATTCTGGGTCAAGATACTTATTCAGTGACTGCTCTAGACATCTGCTGCACACAGGGCCAAGCCCTGGCTACTTCAAAAACACCTCTTTTAAAGGCAACCAAATCAGAAAACAAGGATGTGAAAAAACTCACTTGGAAAGAGAAAGTAGTAATCAAGAATTATAAAGCACCTGAGGAAAATTAACACCATGAAAAATAGACCAAAATCTCAATAAGTGCAATAACTTACATGCAAGCATATAGAAATGATAGAGTAATTGGAGCACACTAAAATAAGTGTGTGCTTTAATCTTTAATGGTAAAGGAGAAATATAAAACACAAAATAAAATAGCAATTTATAAAATTAAATCCACTTATTAAACAAGATCAAGTTCGTTGTAGAAAAAATGAAAGTTTCAGAAATAAAAAACATATTAATAGGGAAAAATCTCAAAAATCAAACTAATAAAACTAAGTTAGTAAATAAACTAGAAGTTCAAGTGAAGAAAACTTCCAAAAAAGCAGCAAAAAGAGGTTAAGTTCATGAAAAGTATGAAAGAAAACTTGAACGACAGAGGCTCCAACATATACTTAGTATAATTCTGGAAGTAACAATTAGGAAAAATTGGAGAGAAGTAATAGTTGAGAAAAAAAAACCTGCAAATTTTCCAAGTGAAGAAAAGCTTAAATCCTGACTGAAAATGCCCCAAAATTGTTGAACATTTTCAAACAGCAATAACAATAACAAAACACCTCACAATCACACTAAGATTATTATAGTGAAATTTTAAGATATTAAGGGTAAAAGATAATTCTAAAAACTAACACATAAATGAGTGACAGGCTAACTTTAGAATTTTCACCAGAAATTGAATTACAGGAGTCAAAGGACTAACATCTTCAAAATGCTTAGGAAAACAAAAATTCCTTTAAATTTAGAATTCTATATCCAAAGAAATTATTAATTAAAAAAGAGGTGCCAAAATTTTTTCTGACATCAAATGACATTATCATTTTAAGATATACTACAGAGACATTATAGAAATTCAAACTTCATTCTTGATAAAAACTCATAATTTAATAGGAAGATATGGGTACTTAAGTAATAACATAAACCAAGCATTTTGGTTACTGACAAAATTCTAGAAAATTTTCCTTTATGATCAGGAACAAGATGAGTACTCCCTTTTCCAACTTCTTAAAAAAAGTTGCCCTGTTAATTTAGCCATTGCAATTAGCAAAGAAAAATTTTGTGACTAAAAAAAGTAAAAATAAAATTACTTTATCTTTAAAGATAGACTGGAAAATAATTTCCAATCTTCAATTTTCACAATAATATATTATAATTTTCATCTACATGCATACTTTAGCCTCTAGAATATTGCCTTATCCTCCTTGTATTATTTAGGCCAGAGCCCATTGAACACTTGGGCCTCAAAGAGTCCTTGATGAATGAGTAAATAAGTGAATTTATAAATGTTATGAAATATACATGGTTCTTTTATTACTTTTTTTTAATTCTGAAATTTCTAATCTCATATATGTGCATTTAAAAATTATCAGCAAATGCTGGTCTGGAAATTATCGTTCATATTTTTGGTTTCTACCTTGCTTTTTACCTTCTTTTAAAAATTGAACATATGAAAAGTATATATGCATAGTATATATAAGATATGAAGCATATTAATAAAACAAATATCTATGAACCTACCACCCAATTTAAACTTACAATTACCAGTACCATCTTTAGTTCTTCTGTGTTCCTTACACCATTCTTCTTCTCCAGAACTAACTGATACTCTGAATTCAGTGTTTATCTTTCCTTTAGTTTTCTTCATAATTTTGCTACACATGTATGTATCCCTAATAATGTGTAGTTTGATTTTGTTTGCTTAAATTTCCAGTAATCTTTATAAAATGGTAATGTGGTATATAGAGGTCATTCTTTAAACTAAAAATACGTATCAGTTTTAGATATTCTTGCTTGCAATGTAAGTTAATAATTGTTTGAAAATTCCTTTTTGGGCCCATGCTCAAAAGTCATAAATCTTTATTTCATTTATGAAATAAATTCCCAAACACTTATCCTGGACTACATCACTCCAAACTTCCGTGGAGTTGCCAGTTCTATCTTCTGTCCTCAAATTTCACAGACAAATAGAAGAAAGTCATCTATGGAACACATCTTTAATTCACCTTATCAAATTGCCATTGTGGATGTTGTTCAGTGATATAGTATATTACTGATTTTGTCACCATTATTTTTATCTGCTGAGTAAATCTTCCTTTTCTTCCTCCTTCTGGAAGAAGGATCTAGGCTGTAGTGATTCATCCGAGTTGTGGCCTATAACCTAAACACGGCCAAACAGAGCTCTTTCAAATGGATACTGGGAGAAAGAGTTCTCTCTTTTTAACAGTTTTGCCATGCTAGGTAAAGGAGGGTATTTCTCTTTCTCTTTCTCTCTCTCTCTCTCTCTCTCTCAGCTAATATGTTTGAGTTGGATTTTTGTCCCTTGCAAATGAAGGAGATCTAATAAAGAAATTTGTACCTGAAGTGGAATACTTAAAGTGGCGGCCCCTTAATTAAGGAGCAGACTGAGGTAAAATTGGTAGCAGCGAAGACAAATACCATACCAGGTTATGAGTAAGATGCCTTCCAACCAGGTTAGGAAAGACACTCCTTATTATTATTGTTGTTGTTGTTATTATTATACCATAGTAAAAACACTCTGCTAAACTTCTCCTGTTGTAAACTTTGAAGCCTTGATTATGTATCAAATGAAGTTGCATTTTTAGGGGCTTGAAAGAAACATCAGAATGTTACTGTGGTTGCTGGGCCTTCAGTAAAGTCCAGCAGGAAAGAAATAAAATATAATTTTGTCCAAGTTGACCAATCTAAAATATCTTACTCTTTATTTGAAAGTTGCTTTGCTTTTAAACATGTATATTATCTCTTTCTATAAGTATATATATGTATATATCATATATATATTTATTTCTCTCTATATATATGTATCAAGATAAGGGCTAGATACACATATTTATTGAAGAACTGCCATTTTCTGCCCAAAGCTGAGACAAAAGCTCCAAAGACAACAATGAAAAAATGGACTGAATATAAGACTGGAAGCCCAGAAATTCTGTGTGAGGATGTCTTATGCCTCAAGACCTTCCTAGGAAACTTTTAGCTATGCAACCATGGCCTGGCAAATGGAATAATTTTCCAGTTATAAGGCACCATTCACTGAGAACCTGGGGGCAGGAAGGTGATTCGCACCTCGTCAGTCTTACCATTGCCTCCTTTCCCCAAAGCAGAGGCCAAGATGACTGCTAAGGTCAGCAATAAGCAGTAAGGACCTTATCCTTAAAAATATACTTGGAGACCGACACTGCAAAAGTGCAGGAGCAGTCAATATTTAGAGATCATGATTCTTTAGGTTTTTGTTTGCTGTTTTATTGTTGTTTTTAGTGTTGTTTGCTAGATCACAGATTGCCCCAGAGTTAAATCCACCAGTAGGCTTAAGGGAGTTTTCGTTTTTAAGAAACCCAGTATCAGATGATTAGGGTCTTGGGTTCAGTTCCCCTCAAGTACAATTCTCCATTGCCTGTAACTGTGAACTGTGCCAACAAAATGTGACTGCTAAAATTGTCCAACCCTCAGAAGTGTATCCCTCCCTGGCATCTTTTCAGGTGAGAACAGGGAATCAAAGAGGAAATGGAGGTCACATATGTGGGAAGGACCAGACAAGTAACTCCTTCCACTAAAGTGATATGAGTGAATGTTATTCCAAAGGGCATCAGTTCTTAGATGGCCCCTTGCATATTCTTTCTGTTTTTCCTTTATCTAAATGAGAGTTTGTATATTGGTTCTAATTTTCATCTACCATTTGTTATGGGTGTTTTGACGGTGTTAACATCTGCCACTCAACTAGATTTTCTAGGAATATGAAGAGCCTTATCTGGACCTGACAGAGTTGGATACACATTACCCTGAGCTGCTAGACTGGGAATTGGAAGCAACGACTGGACATGATTGTAAATCGTCTCCCTTTGGGGAAGAGCTGAATATTTGGAGTTGTATATGGGATAGCTATATCATGCTAGAAGGATACTTTCTTCTAATGGTATGTGTGGGAAGAGATTGCTGGCTGATGCTTGGGATCAAGGGATGGAAGGTTGTGTACTGGATGGACTGAAAGTTACGAATTGTTCAGGTCTGGCCAATGATATTACCTTTTCCTCTAGGGAATGGGGGAGGCAGTGTCCTTTCCTGGGATTTATATTTATGTATAGCAAAAAAACAATGCTCTTCTCCAAACTGGGATTATTACCCTGAGGCTGCCAACAGTCCTGTTCTCTTTCACATGGAGAGGATCTGTCTGCAGTAGGAAGGAGCAAAGCCAACACAGAAAATAAGCATAGATAAGAGGAGGAGAGCTAGATGGAGAAAAGGAGTCCTAGCATCACCCAGTCCTAAATAACAGGTTTTGAGGAACTTGTTCCTATCTCTGTTCCAATAATCTCCCTAATGTTTTAAAACTGATTTGAGTTGGATTTCACTCATTTGCAAATGAAAAAAAGTGAGTGAAGGTATTGAGTTACTTAAGCCCATTATATGACTTCTTTATAATATTTCCTCCCTCCTTATGTAGGAGAAGAAAAAACAACCATGTAATACATTGCTCAGGTAACTACAAAGTTTAGGAAATTTGTTCTGCCTTCCTCATAAGGGGCTTCTTGATATATATGTCTTCTTTTTCTTTCCTACTCCTTAATTGAATTTCCTTTACCCGATATTGATTACTTTTGGCTTTTTGAGGTGTTGCATTTGTCATATATCATCTCCTTGTTCTATTTCTCCCTTTGGGTGGTCACCTCTCTGGTGTGATGACAAAGATAGGCTGCCTGGTTGACTGCAATCCAAGTCCACTCAAAGTACCAAGAAGTGAAACTCTGCCTTTTCCAAGACATGGTTTCATTTAGGCAAAGATGTCAATTAGTTGGTAGAACAATTGAGAAACCACAGTTATTGCTATGTGGTTATCTGATCACAGAACATATAGATAACATTGACCCAGCCATGGTGGGATAAACAGTAAATGTACTATATCCCACTAGTTCTCAAATGTGCATATTTGGATTTACATGTTTATACAAAAGTTAAAGTCCATTTTTCCTCTTTCTCATTTTAACAAGGTGTATTAGGGTTCTTC
>JAQZBX010009995.1:0-45037 GCA_029593785.1 Cabassous unicinctus
CTCAACAGACCAATCACAAGTAATGAGATTGAATTAGTCATCAAAAACCTCCCAACTAAGAAGAACCCAGGACCAGATGGCTTCACAAGTGAATTCTACCAAACATTCTGTAAAGAACAAACACCAACCCTGCTTAAACTCTTCCAAAATATAGAAGTGGAGGGAACATTGCCTAACTCATTCTATGATGCCAACATCACCTTAATACCAAAGTCACACAAAGATGCCATACATACATAAAAAGCCCTGAGAAATCTACAACAAACTTCTAAAGCTTATAACTGAGTTCAGTAAAGTGGCAAGTATAAGATCAATGAGCAAAAATCAGTAGCATTTCTGTACACCAATAATGAGCAAACTGAGGAGGAAATCAAGAAAAAAATTCCATTTACAACAGCAACTAAAAGAATCAAATACCTAGGAATAAACTTAACTGAAGATGTAAAGGACATGTATGCAGAAAACTACTCAACATTGTTAAAGGAAATCAAAGATTTAAATAAATGGAAGAATATTCCCTTTGCATGGATAGGATGATTAGACATCATTAAGATGTCTATCCTACCAAATTGATTTACAGATTTAATGCAATCCCATTAAAAATTACCAGAGCATTTTTTTACTGAATTGAAAAAGCTAACTATGAAATTTATTTGGAAGGCCAAGGGGCCCCAAATAGCCAAAGACATATTGGAAAAGAAAAATGAAATCAGAGGAATCACACTACCTGACTTTAAAACGTACTACAAAGCTACAGTGGTCAAAACTGTATGGCATTGGCCCAAGGATAGACATACTGACCAATGGAACAGAACTCAGAGTTCTAATATAGATCCTCGCATATACAGTCAAATGATATTTGACAAGGTCACCAAGCCCACTCAACTGGAAGAGAATGGCATCTTCAGCAAATGGTGCTTGGAGAACTAGATATCCATATCTAAAAGAATGGGAGAGGATCATCATCTCATGCCATATACAAAAACTAACTCAAGATGAATCAAAGATTGAAATATAAGAGCCAAGACCATAAATCTCCTGGAAAATAATATAGGGAAGCATCTACAAGAACTTGTAGTAGGAAATGGTTTCATAAACTTTATACCCAAAGCATGAGCAACAAAGGAAAAAACAGATAAATGGGACCTCCTCAAAATTAAAAACTTTTTCACATCAAAGGATTTTGTAAAGAAAGTTAAAAGGCAGCCTACTCAATGGGAGAAAATATCTGGTAACCATCTGTATTAGTCAGTTAAAGTGGTGCTAATGCAAAATACCAGAAATCTGTTGGCATTTATAAAGGGTATTTATTTGGGGTAGAAGCTTACAGTCACAAGTCCATAAAGTATAAGGTACTTCCCTCACCAAAGTCTGTTGTCACATGTTGGAGCAAGATGACTTCTGACATCTGCAAGGGTTCAGCCTGCCTTCTTCCTCTTAAGGCTCTGTGGTCCCAGCTTCTTCCAATATCAGCTGTAGGCTAGGACAAGTCTCTTCTCTCTGCCAGGGCTTGTTTCTCTCTGGGCTCAGCTGCTCTGGTCTTTCCACAAGGTCAGCTGTAAACTATCAGGCTCTCTCTTCCCAGGGCCTCTGCCATGTCTATGGAGCTGTCTCTATTCCTCTGTGTTCTTCTTCTGTGCGTTTACTTCCCGGGGCTCCAGCCTCAAGAAACCTCTAACTAACTCCTTTGCCATGTACTTTTTGCTCTGATTCCCTGCCCACCAAGGGGGTGGGGACTCAATGTCCTACTGAAGTGTCCTGATCAAAGCCTTAATCATAATTTAATCGAGTAAAAGTGAAACCTCTGAATCCAATACAATCTAACATGCCCAAAGGAACAGGCTAGTTCACAAACATAATCCAATATCTATTTTTGGAATTCATAAACAATATCAAAGTGCTACACCATCTATCCAATAGGAGCCTAATATCCAACATATATAAAGAAATCCTACATCTCAAAAATAAAAAGACAAACAACCCATTTTAAAAATGGGCAAGTGATATGATTACATACTTGTCCAAAGAAGAAATACAAATGGCTAAAAAGCACATGAAAAGTTGTTCAACGTCACTAGCTGTTAGGGAAATGCAAATCAAAACTACAATGAGATATCATCTTACACCCATTAGACTGGCGACTATTATAAAAACAGAGGACTACAAGTGTTGGAGAGGATGTGGAGAAAACGGAATCCTCATCCACTGCTGGTGGGAATGTAGAATGGTGCAAACATTGTGGAGAACAGTTTGGCCATTTCTCAGGAAGCTATAGAACTGCCATATGATCCTGCAATCCTACTGCTGGGTATATATATATCCAGAAGAACTGAAAGCAGGGACACAAACAGATATATGCACACCAATGTTCATAGCAGCCTTATTCACCATTGCCAAAATTTGAAAGCAACCCAAATGCGATCAACAGATGAATAGAAAAGCAAATTGTGGTACATGCATACAATGGAATAATACTCAACTGTAAGAAGGAATGTAGTATTAACACACAGGATAACATGGATGAATCTTGAAGATCTTATGTTGAGTGAAGTAAGCCAGGCACTGAAGGACAAATACTACATAACTTCCCTGATAGGAATTAAGCAAATTGAGCAGACTCACAGAGCTAGAGTCTGGAAGACAGGTTTACAGGAGATTGAAAAGGAGTAGAGGGTTGTGAGCCAATGCCCATATGGGTAAAATCTTTGATAAGGTGGAAGGGTATAGTTGTGCAGCGGATAGGCATGACTGGTACAGTGATGCTATTGGGTTTGGCAGTGCTAGTCTGTGAGGAGGGTAGGGTGGGGGGTTGAGTTGGAGTATCCATGGAACTGGGGGAAGGTCGGGGAAGGAGCAGGTGAACTCTGGGGATTTGCAGGTCTGTGGTTAAAACTACAATGTTGGAAATGTTTTTTGGCAAATATGGCAGGGGAGGATTACAGGTGTAGGGTGTTGAATGTAGGGTGGTGCCTACGGGACAAGGTGCACCTGGGGCAGGCTTCTATGGAATATGTAAGTGTTCATCTTGTCATATAGTGTGTTATATCAGTGGGTGGAAACCCACACAACAAACAAGAAAATATTAAACTCCCATCCTGAGGAGTCATGCTATCTTCTCAAATAGAGGGGCAAGAGTCTCTCAAAAACATAGGCAGTGTCTAATAAAAGAAAACAGACCAATTTGTCAAGCCCTCAAATTATTGCAAATAACTATGAATATTATTCTTCAAAAAGTGAAACTTAGTGATTACCATAGGTCCTAAGGGGAGGGGAAGGGAAGAATAGAATAGATGGAACATAAGGCATTTTTAGGGCATTAGAATTGTTCTGCATGATCTCACAATAATGGATACAGGCCATTTTAAATTTTGTCAAAATTTATAAAAGTGAACGGTCCAAAATGTAAATCATAGTGTAAACCATTGACCATAGATAGTAGCAATGCTTCAATATTTATACATCAATTGTAGCAAGTGTACTACCCTTATGTAAAATGTTTTTAATAGGGGAGAGGAGAAAAGGGGGAGGGCATTGGGTATAAGGAATCCCCTATATTCTCTACATGACTTTTCTGTAACCCAAAGCTTCTTTGAAGATAAAATGAAAAAACAAAAAGATACTGGGGGAATATACAGAAGAAAGTGTCACTGTACATACATGACAACAGGTCTTACAGTGATGAAAGACATAATGTCTAAAAAAGTTTCTTGGCTTCATCTTTGGAGAAGTTTTGGGTCTCAGAAGGGTCACAACTGTGGCAGGGGGGGAACATTGGTGCAGGGTATTGGTGATAGGGTGATGCATGGGAGGGGGTTCATCTGAGGCATGCCTCTAAGGCATATGAATATGTTTAAGTGTTCATGGGGCATTGTCATGGTGGGTGGAGATACACACAATAACCAGAAGAATGCCAAATTCACATCCTGGGGAATTCTGCTACTTTCTCTAATGGGACAGTAAGAATCCCCCTAGTACAAGGGTAGTACCTAGTGAAGGAGGACAGACCATTGCGTCACATCCTTGATACAGATGATTGTACTTATGAACCTTTTCTTTTGTAATTGAAACTTAGCCTAGTATTATATGTTGCCTAAGAGTTACCTCCTGAGGGCCTCCTTGTTGCTCAAATGTGGACTCTCTTTAAGCCAAACTCAGCATATAAACACACTACCTTCCCCCCAGCATGGGACATGATTCCTGGAGATAAGCCTCCCTGGCACCAAGGAATTATTACCAAATCCAACTAGCAATGCACCTGGAAAAAGACCATGGGAAATGGTAAATACAAATGAGTTTTTATGGCTAAGAGATTTCAAAGTGAGTTGGGAGGTCATTCTAGCAAAGTGAGTTGCTTATGAATATCTCAGCAGGATTTCATTGACTGCCACATAAATATTGCCTCAAATAGTAGGGCTCCTGAGGGCTCTAGAGATGTCCAGACACTATAGGCAGGTCAGACAGCTCAGGAGTTTGGCTCCCTGCCATTGGGCCTTACCTTGGAATTTATGCTCCCTAATATGACAGAGTTGGAGTCATTTGTAGTTTCCCCTACACATGGCTCTTCTGCCCCTTCTATTTGAACCTATAGTTAGTACTATACTGGATAGGTGTATGTCCAAGAGACTTAAATCTTTGATCTGTTCATGTGCCAGTTGGGCCCTGAATTTCAGCAGAGTTGTGACACCTACTCTCCAGTTCATTGGACTCACCTGGGACCACAAACAAGATGATGATGATGGACAACGCCCATCTCAAAGAACAGAGAGAGTCTGTAACTGCAAGCATGATAGTTCCATTCATCTGACCCATGGGATCTAAGCCCCCTCTCAATTAGGGGCAGAGTAGGCATCACCATCCCAAAATCCTCAAGATTGGGGAATGAATAATGGACTAGAGTAGACTTACTCTTATTCTACTATAGACTTATGGTTATTCTAGCAATGGAAAAACTTTTATCATTGATGTGCAGGCAGCGGCCACTGGAGGTTCTGAGATGAGGGAGGGAAAAATAGGTGCAATATGGGGGCATTTTTAGGACACTGCAATTGTCCTGCATGATCTTGCAATGAGAGATATAGCCCATTATATATTTTGTTATAACTTACAAAATTGCACGGGACAGAGTGTAAACTATAATGTAAACTATAATCCATGGGTAGTGGCAATGCTTCAATATGTGTTCATCAATAGTAACAAATGTACCACACTAATGAAGGATGTTGTTAATGTGGGAAAATGTGGGAGGAGTAGAGAGTCGGGCATATGGGAATCCCCTATATTTTTTATGTAACATTGACGTAATCTAAAGTTCTTTAAAATAAAAACAAAATTTTTTTTTTTTAATTTAAAAAGGATGCATCTTGAATGTCCTCTTACTCTCTTGCTCTTTTCCGTTTGCCATGAGAACTGAATGTACCAAAAAGGGGCTGCTTCATTCCTAGGATGATGGAATCAGAAAACTTATGACATACAGGCACAGTGGCTGACTCATAGCCACCAACATGTGAAGCAGGGGAGAATTAAAGGTGTTGTAAGCTACTGAAATTTTAGTGTGGTTGGTTACTGCACTGAATACATTGGGAATGGATTATTATAGGGCACAAGATCTGTCTTAGTTTGCCAGGGCTGCAATGACAACTTCCACACCACGAGTTGGCTTAAAACACAGGAGTATATTATCTCCCAGTTTTGAAGGCTAGAAGTCCAAAATCAAGGTCTCAAGAGGCCAGGCTTCCTCCTGGAGTCTGTAGCATTCTGGTGCTGGCTTGCTGCAATCTTTGGGGTTCTTTGGCTTGCATCTCTGCCTTTGCCACATAGCTTCTCCTGGTTTCTGCTCCTCCTGGTTTCCTCTTCTCCTGCTCCATTGTCTATGTGTCTGTCTAAATTTCCTCTCCTTATATGAACTTCAGCCAAATGGTTTACAGTACACTCTGATTCAATTTTGCTTCATCTAAATAGGAATTTTGAAGATCCCTATTCACAAATGAGTCCACAACTTAACTAATAATAACATCTTCAAAGGTCTTATTGACAAATGCGTTCACACCCACAACCAGGTGATTAAGACTGGAACATGTCTTTTGTGGGAAACATGACTCAATCTCTAACAAGAACTCAGGACAAAAAATTTGAACTTGAGAAGCCTGCTTGTATTTCAAATAACCAGGAAAGGAAAATTTTTCTCATAGGGCAGATAATTCTTGTTTTCTCTTTTTTTTATGTTGTTCCAATCTTGCTCTGTTTTCAGATAAGAAGTTTTGATTTTCCTTTGTTGGTACATTTGTGTCTGCAGCTTCTTATATAAACTGTTTTATTTCTTCAGAAATCATTTGTTTGTTTTCCTATATTTTATGGAAGAAAAATTTGAAGGCTTTAGACCTGGTTTTAAATCCTGGCTGTGACACTTGTCAGCTCCATGAAAAGGGGGTGAGCAGGGTGAAATTGACCCTTCCACAAGGACAGTATTGCAGCAAAAAGTAGTTGCCTGATATGTGTCCTTGTTATTTTTTTTTCTCTAGAGACAATTTTGTATGCTTTTTAATCTTGATGAACATTTAAGCATATCCTGAACTCTATATTTCATTCATCAGCCTCATTGTAAAAATTATATTAAGAGCATTCAAAACTTTGTTTCTTCCTGAAATCATCTTTTCAAACTGCATCTCTTTGTCTCCATTATTGGTTTGTAGATATGATCAGTTTGCAAAGCATTAAAATGTTTCCAAGTGCCCATTTGCTTTCAGAATTTTCTTAGGACAGATGGGGGTTGGTAGAACATTTCCTATCTCCACATCATCCAACCTACCTGCTTCCATTTATCATAGTCTTCTTATGATGCTCTCTTTTTATATCTATCTTGTCTCAGTTTTTTAAAGTGAAGTTTCATGATAAGAAATAGTGTGGTAGTGATTTCTAGCTATTTGGTGAGTTTGGTCCTTAACTTTAAAGTTCCTTTTATTTCCTCCCAATGAAGGCTCTTCTTCTGGGATAAATCTTAATCTATTGAGTCCCTTTCATGTTTCCTTTCTTGTTCTCTCCTCTTTATTACCTCTGCAGCCCTCATGACTCATCCCTATCAATACTCAGAAGGGTTTAGGTGAGAAGGCCAGCATCCCTACCAATGCCGCTTCCCAAAGGGAGGAAGCCAGGATTCCTGGTTTTAATTCGGAAACTACCACCTCTGCTCCTTTCATCAAGTCATTTCCTTATTCTCAGTCTGTTTTGTCTTCTTCACAATGGGTGATTCCAAGGGATTCATGATTATGCAAATAAAGTAATGTCTGTAGTAGTTCAATTTTAAAATGTAAGTATATAATGTGAAAGTTTTATTTTGACTCAGTTAACAACAGATTATTTACTTCAGGGATTTTTTCCCTTAATGGGCAAATCATATAATGGTTTTCCCTTTGGCCTATTTACAAAGGACTTGAATTATCTCTTCAATTAACTTATGTGAATTCCACTATACTCCTTAAGCAGGGATACAGAGAAGGAAAAACAGACACACAAACAAGTAGCCAGAGATAGATAAAACTACTTCAGCAACAGAAACAACAGTGATCTGTTCTAATGCTTGAATGTAGGATTTACTCAGAAATGATATGTCAGCAACTTCCTAAGGGATTTCCAAGTGCACTTTTAACTTCATGATATTTTCACTTGCTCAGTGTAGGATCTGGCTCCTCTACCCTTCATTTGGTACCCACATACCCTTAGGAAAACATGTCTGTTCTTTCTCCATTCAACTTGTCTGGAATGTGTTCTGATATAATAATGATCATTTGTTGAGTGCCTTGTAGCTACCCTGCACTTTACATATATGCAAACATCATTGCTTGTCCTGTAATGTATATTTTATTTGTCCCATGTCCTCCTAATGAAATTGAATCTTAGAGATATTTAGTAACTCTCCCAAGGTTATACAAATTAAAATTCCTGCTCAATTGGCATGTTTCAAACTCACAATCATCCTTGGGTCCAAGAAGATAATGTACAAGTTCTTAGTATGGCATATGAAGCTTTTCGTGATCTTGCCATTCCCTGTACTTCCCTACTTAGTACCTCCTCCTGCTACATTCTTCATGCACCTGCTGCTGAGAAATGCTCACCTTCTTCCCCCACACCAGGCAGTTTCTCTCATCTGTTTCTTGCATCTATGTCTCAAGAGACATGCCTCACTCTGTCTGGGTAATTGTCACATATCCCTTAAAATTTAAGACATGAAAGATATTATTGGATTGGTTAAGAGCACAGCCGCTCAGCTTTGTCACTTTCTAACTATGTGCTCATCAACAAGTTATGTAATTTCTCTATGCCTCAGTTTCCCTGTTGATGAGACAGAAAAAATAACAGTATGTTTTAGTTTCCCAGCTGCTAAAACAAATAACATGCAATGGGTTGGCTTAAACAATGGGAATTTATTGAATCACTGTTTTGAGGCTAGAAAAAGTCCAGTCAAGGCATCATCAAGGCAATGCTTTCTCCTTGAAGACTGTGGTATTCAGAGGCTGGCTGCCAGCAATCATTGGTCCATGGCTTTTCTGTCACATGGAAATGCACACACTCATGTCATCTTCTCCTTTCTCTTCTGGATTCTGTTGACTTCAGCTTCTGGATGCTCCCCATGGCTTCTTTCTCTGTGTCTGATTTCCTTTGAACTCTTTAAAGAGTTCAGCTATATTGAATTAAGGCCCACCTTCATTAAGTTTGTACACACATTAACTAGTAATGTCTTCAAAAGTCCTATTTACACATGGGTTCGTACTTACAGGACCAAAGGTTGGGAACTGAACATACCTTTTTTTGAGGGGCAGGCAGTGCAGGGCATGATTCAATCTACAACACAGTATATCACAGATTTGTTGGAAGGATTAAATGAATTAATATATGCAAATACCTAGAATGGTGCCTGCAACAAAGTAATGTTTTATGTAAGTAGTTTCTTTTATTAGATTTGCTTCAGGCATCACCTCCTCCTGGAAACTTTCCTTGACTCCCACTCTTCTCTCCAATAAACTGAACTAGGTGCATTCTTTTATAATCATCTACAGCATTAATATTTTTAGAATTATCTGCTCATATGTCTGTCTCTACCGTTAGATGTAAGTTTCTTGAGGACAGGGAACATAATTCAAGTTTGAATGCCCAGCACCTAGCATATTACCTGGTACATAAAATGCACTCAATAACTGATTGTCAATTGAAAGACCAAATAAATGAATAATAATAAAAATAATATTAATAAACTTTATGACCTACCTAGCATACGATAGGCACTATTTTAAGAACTTTGCATGTATCCTCTAATTTAATTTTATTTAATCATTAATCTAATTAAATTATTAGTCTAAATGAGTTATTATGATAATGCCATTTTACAGTTGAGAAAACATAGAAACAGAGAGATTAAGTAATGTGTCCAAGGTCAATCACTAGTACATAAGAAAATTGGATTTATACCAAGTAAACATATCCAAAGAGTCCATAGTCTTAACTACTTTCTTTACCTACATCTAAATAAATTTAAGGAGGGAAGAAAAGGAGGGAAGGAGTAAAGGAGAGGAGAGCAAAAAGAGGGAAGAAAGAGTGGAAAGGGGATAAATGGAGGAAAGAGGAAAAGAAAATAACTGAAAAACCATAATCTTGGTTCACATAACTTGAGTCTTACAGAATTGCCTTCACTGACTTCAGGATTTATGTTAAGTCCTTGACTTTTCATAAAAGTCACTATAAAAAATAGCCATGTGGAATCTACTTCTTGACTTACTGTGAAAAATTAGTTGTGAGCATTGCCCATTATATCATCCAGTTCCTCTGCATGATGCCCCGCATAGGATTTTCGTAAAACCTTTGTGTCTCTTGAGGTATCGGGCTATTTCCCTTATAGTTAGATTAATGTAATTGCCTTTGCATTGGCTGCTGGAAAACTTAGAGCCAGACATTCTGCTTAGTCATGGCAATTGTATTGACCCTTTGATTGGAATATTTGTTTTTCTCCCTTGACTACCTTTTCCACACTAATTTTTTTCCTATATAACTAATTTTATTGCCTTTGTTTCTTCTGCCAGCTCACTGAAAGCTTTTCTAGACAGAGGTGGCATATGTAAATACATTGAGCTGAACATCTATATAGGGTGATGGCCTGCATGCTATCATTTATAGATTGGTGCCATTCTAAAACAAAACAGACTTAAAGTATCTATTTTACTATTGTTAGCACCTTAAATAATAATAATTTCATAATAATATTTTGTAAATAAGGCTCAGAGATGTTCAGCACTTTCCTCCAAATCCTAAAACTAAAAAATAGCAGAAATCAGGAACAAACAGAATTTTCAACTCCATGTTGGTGCTTTGTGTTTCACAGATGGCCATCATTCTTATTCTCTTGAGGGCAATATCAAACTGGTGACTATACTTCCTAGAAATCATTTTTAAAAATCATTGTTAGGAATGGAGTACTAGGTTGGAGGGAACAATGTTATGACAATATTGTGATCTTCTGGCTCTTAAGTGACCTAAATATATTAATTATCCCATTTAATTCCTACTTTCAACTTTTAAAAATAAATTACATTTCCTCTATCACAAAAGTTATTAATGCCCATTACAGAGAATTCAGAAATCCAGTAAAGTAGAAAGAAGAGAGCGAAAAAATATTCAAAAAATATTCATAAGCCTACCACTCAGAGAAAACCACTCTTAACAATTTGATGTATTTCTTTTAAGTCATTTTTTCTATGAATAATCCATTTTCTATTGCCATAAGCATTCCAAGAATTGATAGGAGAATGGCATGATTCCTTTCTCTGACAAGCTGAAGAGTTTCTGTGCTGATTATTCTCTATTTTCGATTCAGTCCCATTCTTTACCCCTCTCAACCCTGCTTTCTGCTCCAGTAGTCTGAACTCAACCACTGCAATTTTGTGTTCCATTTTTCTCTGGCTTCCAATTGGGTTCTACTATTGGCAGGTGCTGACAAGAGATTGAAGGAAGGGAGGAGAGAGAGCTATCAGTATTCCATTCTCTGCTCTCTCCTGATGGACCATGATTTTGGCAGTGGCTGTTTTTCTATTTCTGAGGCCATATCTTCTTTCTGGTGGCTCCTCTTCTCTTGCTACAGCTTTTGCTGTGTTTCGGTAACATCATTTCCCCTCCTGCCCATTCATGTCTCAGTTAATAACAGCTTGCCTCTATTGCTAGTCCTTGGGTGCGCAATCATCTCTTACTTTAACTTCTTTTCCTCTCTAAATAATGCTTTCATTGAGCTTTCTTCAATTAAACCAATTGGATGAACCATCCAATTCTTATCAGTTCCCCAACTGATACAGTCTCCTTTTTCAGATGGAATGGCCATATTGTCTATAGCTAAAGAAAATCAAATGTGGTTTCTGTTCACTAAATGGTTGCATTCCTCTGTATTAAGATTTTTATATTTGATCAAAGCATATTTTGATAGGCAAGTAGTATGGCAAATGAGAGTAGTGGAAAGAATATTAGACTTAAGTCAGATAGGATGTTTTGCTTTTGTATCTGTCACATCCTAGCAATATGAAATTGGGGAAAGTCTAGAACCTAAGTAAGATGACTCCTTTAGCATGGCAACGATGATAATGAAGCCTGTCAAAAAGCTGATGGGAGATCAAATAAGATGATCCGAAGAAAAGATTGCATTATATAAAAGTATGTGCAATTAAAGTATTTTAAAACCTACTAATTCCTCATACCCTATTTTTGTAAATGTGCCTATTAGATCTGGAAGCAGTATTATAATGGAATATTATAAATGTGATTTAATTCTCTCTAGTGTGTATTTTATATAGGTAAGGGCCTGTCTTATCACTGCTGTGCCTCCAGTGTCAAGGAGACTGCTTGGCACATATTAGCTGCTTAGTAAATATTTCAACTGATAGTCACTAAGTGCTGAAGAAATAGTCCTTATTCTTAAAAATCTCCATGGCTTGTAAGGAAGACTGACAAATAAACATGTACAAAATGAATTATATGATTAAGAAAGCACCAGACTCATTTTGATGAGCCAGGAGAAAAGACATGAAAAATGAAAGTTTATATGGGCATCTGGGAATGACAAATGACATCGTATAGTTCTAACATAGGGTTTTTGTGAAAAAGAGGTGCTAGATAGAGGAAAAGCTAGATAAAGGCAGTGGCTGGGACATGGATGCAAAATAGGTTTCTGTGTTAAGATAAGAAAACTTGATGACTAAATGTAAGGAAGAGGCAGAAATAATAATCAAGAATAGGTCTAAAAGTTCTGATTTGCAGGACTACATAGATAGAGGTACTCAAGTGAATTGGAGAGATGCTTTGAGGGTGGATGTCATAATTTAGTTTGGGGCATATAATCGGAAGAACTAGTGGGACATGTAAACAAAGACTTTTTGAAATCTGGGTCTAGAACTTAGAAGAGAGGTCATGACTGCTGAAATATGATGTGGTATTTTATGAATACCACAAAGAATGAATCATTCTTAAGAGCTGATTTTTTTTAATAGTAGAGTTTTATTACTTTAAACACTAAAACTTAAAAGCGTAATCATTTGGATGAAGATCTTTCTAAAGTTTTATTGCACATTTTCCTGCCACCTTAAATGATGCATCTGGAACCAAATTTGTTTTTTTCTTGATGGCTCAGGGTCATCATTGTAATCATCCATTATGACAGCATGCTATAATTCATTGCTGCTGCTGGAATAATTGAGATGCACAGAACTATTCCCTGTGTTAAACAACTTCAGGTCATTGTGCTTTTTTGCTCTTGAGTTTCATTTTTATAATTTCTATGATTTCTCATTTGCTGTCAGCTGTCACGTCCTGCAACGATCAACGTATCACCTTGAACTGATATACTATGTCCTTTCAATCATCGCTTGCTCCTCAACTAAAACTAGTTGGGAAAAAGATAATCCAGCATGCTGTAGCTCTGTGTAGAATAAGTGCTAATGGCTTCAGAAGGAGGAACTGACTGCTTCCCCTAAGTGGGAACTATATAAGTTTTAAAGAAACACATTCATGACACTCTTTTTGTCTCTTCAAAGGACTTCTGAGCTTATTATATAGTTCTCAGCTTTGTATTTCAAAGGTAGGGTGGCCAGAAATGAGTTCTGGGTTATTAAAGTATTCTTCTATATATACCAAGAAAGGACAACACTGACTACAAGACAGTATAATTTAGTGCATAATTTTAATTTCTCAGAGATATAATCTGCTGTGATTTTCATTAATTATATAAACTTGAAGTTTCAGATTATTTTTAAGTACAAATGCAACAAGAAAAAGAAACAAGAGGGTCTATTTGGTTAGCAGGTCTTCAGTGTTGCGTATGATTGTGCAAGGTGAGCATTTTGCATTAGAATACTCGTTAATGGGGAAGCATGCAGAGTCACATGGCTTCTGACATAATTAAAGGAGGTCAGAGGCTCAAGAGAACCAAATTCGACAGGAATCATTACAAGATTCTTGTGGAAGCATTTGAAAGGGACCTTTATCCTAGTATAACTGTCAGTGAAGAACTGGCTGAAATAACCCAGATTCCACGTCTGGATTCCGAATCGAAGAGCTAGAATACCAAGGAGAAGCCAAAGGAGCCTCAGTGCGGAGGTCTCCTGGGCACAGGCCCGTGTCCCAGGTCCCGGGGCAAGGTCAGCCTGCCGTGTGCACCCCCAGCTTCTCTGCCCAGCAGAGCTTTCTCGAGGCCTCCAGCGATGCCCGTTGCATCTGCTGGGAGTCAAGGGATGTTCGCCTACAAGCTGTCTTCTCTGTGCACCCCAGTGTCATGAGCGTGAATATGGCCCCTCTGGATCCAGAGTTTCCAGCCACGGCACTTGTGAGCTGTCTGACGACTTCCAGTGCCCTTCCTCTTCCAGCTTGAGCCCTGCAGCTCTACTACAGCTTCCAGCTTCCCCAGCAGTCCCCTCACAACTGGAATATGATGGTGCTGAGACTAGGATTCACCCTGGGGGAATCTGGAGGGACCCAGCAGCCCAAACTCTCTCAGGCACTGGGGTTGCACCCTGCCAGGAAAAGGACAGCGGCCAGCCTCCAGTGGACAGCAGCCAAGTTGGGGCTGGCCCCCTCAGTAGGCCCCAGAGTCAGGGATGGCCCCCCAACAGCCACTGCCCCAGCACTGGATGCTGCCCCATCCTTAGTCCCAGCAGCTCTGGCATCATCCTGTTCCTCCTTCCGTCCTGCTCCGGCTTCAGCTGCAAGAAGTGGAAGTGCCTCCTGAGCACCAACAGCAGTGTCCATCTCTTCCTCCAGGACAGGACCTGTGCTGGGAGCCCCAGAGCCAGGGCAGCTGTGGGGTCAGCACTCTAACAAGCTGCTGCCACAGCCAGAAAGTGGCAATGAACCTAGTGTCAATCAATAGGAGACTGATTACATAAGTTAAAGCTTATCTTTAATGTTTAATATCATTCATCCTTGAAAAGGAATGCAGAGATGTATATGCTTTGACATGGAAAGTTCTCTGAGATATATTTTTCAGTGAAATGAAAAGGTTGCCAGGATGGGAGGGCATCAAAAGAAAATGCAGAGGAAATGAGGCAGACAGAAGACATAAGGGGTTTTCCACATATGGGAGAAAAAAATCTGTTTTTTTGATACATCCATCTATTCATTTATTAACTGAATAGACATGGTACACTTAAAATGTCTTATAAACAGAGAGAAGAGGCAAAAGGCTCAGATTGAGGACTTCTTTGTAGAAATGTGTACTAACAATAAAGCATGGCTATTAAAAAAAACATAATAAAGAATAAAGAAAAAAAAGAAAAAACAAAACAAAAAGAAAACAAAACAAACAAAAAAGAATACTCGTTAGTCCTTCTAGGGTGACTTGATTGAAACCAGTTGATTGCACACTCCAGGTTTCTGCAGGGTAGCCCCTCGTTTTTGGACCTTATTCCCTTGCACTGTTTTCCAGGCAGGTTTTTCTCAGGGCATTATTTTGTGTTCCCTGTGCTAACACTCTTGGATGTGTTGCAGTCTCTTCCTATAGTTGAAGTCGTCCTTCACCATTTGTCACCGTTTGTCACCACAAATGCTGCTTTGAAGCTTCTTCTCTTTCCCATGCGAACATTTGTGAGCAGTTTCTTGGTAGTCTACTGGGTTATTTGTCTCCAAGGAATATCATTTTTTGGCTTATTTTCTCTGATATTCATTTAATGACTTGTCACTTCAGTTCAAACTATAATTTCCTGTCAATTACATTGTAAATTTCTCATGCGTCAGTCAGCATATCTTTTGGTGTTCCTCCTGTTATGTCTTGTCTACAGAAATTTTCTTCCTTCTATAAGCTTTTGTTTTTGAGAGTAGCTTCTTGCTCTTTCTCTACCTAGCCAGGAATCTATTCCCTATTTTTACTGCAGCAGCTCAAAAACAATATCAAGAAACATGAATACAAAGTGGCTCCCTCCACTCTCATCTTTTGTAGATTTTGCTATCTACCCACAGCCCACATGATCTGACTCCTTTTAAACAAATACACCTGACTCCTCCAAAGGAGAACATTTTGTAGAAAATGACTTGCCCACCTCAACTGGGAGACTCTCTATTCTGTTTTCAGGCTCAAAGGACGACTTTCTAAGACAGTGGACCCCAAACTTGGCTATGTGATAAAATCACTTAAGAAAATTTTAAAAAGGAATTCAGATATTTGAGTCTCACTCACTGGAGATTTGGATTAGCTATGCTTGGGTCAGGATTTATCTAATCTTTCTGGGTAATTTTTATGATTGACTAGGTGTAGGAAGCAGTCATCTAAAGCGTTTAGTAATGAAGGAAAGATTTCAATAATTGGAAGTTATCATTTTTGGAAAACGAGACCATCTAATACATTTTTTCTTTCCCTTGTCTCCATTTTAGAAAGGTAACCAGGAAAATCTGCCCTGAACCTCTTTATGGTGAAGCAGAAGAGATAGGGACCTTGGGAGTCAGTGAATGCCATAAATACCTAGGAGGTTTAACAACCAAGTATAAAATTTGGGGTATGGTTGGGTATTTTAGGAAATCGGATTTCATTCTCTGTTCACTCAACAGAGCTACAGAGTACCTAAATTGAATCAGTTAATTCAAACAAAAATGAGATATGCTTTATGACTAGAGCTTCTAAAGGGAAAGATGGCTCAAAAAGGAATGACAGCAAGCTTCAAAATGTAATTCTAAAACTATGACCTCAGGCAGCATAGAAACCAACATGACTATATAGGGAGCCCTTTTCTTAGCTCAGCTTCTAAAAAGAAAGTACAGAAAATGGGAGGAATGACAACTAAACAAAATTACAAAAATAAAAGAGTGTGAAGCTATAGAAATAGCTAAACCATTTGAAGTAGGTAGAGTGGCTAATATGGTTTCCATTCACAGATGAATAAACTGAAACTAAGAAGGATTAAGCAATTTGGCTATAACCCATAGACAGCCAAATTGTGCTGAATCCTATTCCTTTATTTCCTTCACTGCCTTAGTGTCCAAAGTCAATCCTGCTGAACCCTGTAGCCCAAAACTAAAGCAGTCAAGTGTTTTCCTGAAGAAAATAAACCTGAAATTCCAACCTACCTTCCTATACATACAGAGCTCCTACATACAAAGCAGAAGGGAATACTAATAAGTCATGAAAAAATTTAGCTGAAATTTCCATAAAAATATTCTCTAAAAGGAAAGGAGTTAATGTACCTTCTGGGTAAAGAGCAAAGGAAAACTGTGTATGTATAAAATGATCTTTCCCAGGAGATGAGCAATCAGAACCCAGTCAAAAGATCAAAGGGAATTTATGGGTAAGGTTGGAGGGCAAGGCGGTTACAAGGAACTAGTGAGAGTTTTGGGGTCTTTAGTGTTTTACTGTAGTTCCCTGACCAATCAGTCAGTTACCAAGGTGCATAAAATACTGTGGCAGAGGAGCAGGTGTAGCTCAATGGTTGAGTGCCTGTTTCTCATATATGAGGTTTCAGGTTCAATCCCCAGTACCTCCTTAGAAAAAAAAATACTGTGGCAGAGTCTGATATTCTACCATCTATTTCAGGTGACCTTAAAATCATCTAGAATCCTCTAAATAGGAGCCCCACAGGAAGCTTAGCAGTCATTTAGTCCAATGTTGCCATTGTACAGATGATGAAACCTAACACAAAAAAAGTAAAGTGACTTGCCCAAGGTCACATAACTCATTTGGAACATCTTATAGACAAGAACCAAGGGGTCTTGAGAAATTTTATTTCACTAACATTGTAGGGTCCCTGCCTTTTATCAATTCTTTCCTTCATTTAGCAAATATTGTTGAGTAACTGCCTAATGCCAGGCATAGTGCTAGGTACAGGAGTTTCAAAGAGAAATAAAGCAGTCTCTGACCTTAAAAACTCATAGTCCAGTGGAATGCTCCTATATGTGTTAAGATAATGGCCATGGAATAATAAATCCCATGAGAGTGGTGTGCTCTCTGGGATCTGAGAAGGATTAGTTTAGAGTTTAGAGTGCCACAGAAGTCCCTCTCTTTATAGGCTTGATTTTCCAAAATCAATTAATTACTTTGGAAATCTAATTCATGAATCTTTGATCTGAAATGAGATAATTTAAGAAAACATAAGCTTAGACTTTTCTTCTCATGAATGCCAATCATAGATTTGCAAGTGTATTTTTTCCTGGGGGTTTACTTTTTGATTGAGCTTCCTTTGAGAGTAATCAAAGAGCAGAACTGATTTCTGTTCTTAACACCTTATTCCTAAGCTTGGAGGGAAAAACTATCAGCTCTGCAGCCATGTTTTACCATGAACCTCATGAACTATTGACTGTATAGCCAGGACAGACATTTGCACATGTTTCTATCAAGGTAGAATGGGGTTTCAGAACATTCATATCTCCCTACCTAATCCCAATCATCTTCAGCATTCCTTCAGTAAGCTTTCAACTTACTGATAGTTGTCTCACAACTATCTCAGGAACATAAAAGACATAAACAGCTGACCAAGCTAATAACACAAAAGATCCTTCAGCCTGGGGTTAGAATGCTAGGTTTCTCATACTAACAGGGCTGGACTTTAATGCTTCCCCTTAAAGCCTTAATATGGTGATAGTCATCAAAGTAAATTTATGTTTTAAAGATGCATTTAATGACAATAACTGCAGTATGGGGGGCAGTGCTTTTAAAACTCATGAAACCATGACTGCAGATGACATTTCAGATATATACTCTTCCAACATAAAAAAAATGTTTTTGAAAGTTATTAGGGAACAACTTTGGGAATTGTATAATATTTCATAAAATAGTGGTGTTAACGGTTAAAGGCTGAGGTGCTCGCAGCTTAGGTTAGGAATCTCAGTTCTCTATCCCTTCTGCAGTTGTGCACCTAACACAATTCCATATGCTCTCTGGGATTTCATTTCATGGACCAGAAAACCTGGGCAATGATATTTATTTCCTCCCACCTTAAAGTATGGTGAAGGTACAGGAATGTGTTTCAAGGGTCCTTTTAAAATTCAACAACTAGGAAAAAAAAAAAAACAGAAAACAGTTTCCTTTGGCTGACTTATTTTTAATTGATGAAGAAGAGAAATGATATCCTCTTGCATTTTAAACTCTTATCTGAATGACTTATACATATCGAGTCATCAATGTCCCAAATTCATGGCAGTAAAGGTTGCTAAGTAATGGTCCCAGATAGCCACAAGAATGCCCTGGGATCTAAAGACTTTATCCTCAGGCACAGCAAAAAAACTGTGAACACGTGTAGAGTTTAAGACCAGGTAGTATGATTTGATAGAATCAGAACATCAGTGTTTATACACTAGGTCATAGACAGAAATACAGAAACAAATCTCTGAATACTAGTGAGGGATTGTGATTGAAAGCCTTGGCTATATTACACAACCACATGAGAGAAACCTTATTAGGACAAAGTTCTTGAAGAGAAATTGCTTGTCTGTTTTACCCATGATGTGCACCAAAATTTTGACCCCCATATTCAGTCCACCTTTCTCATCTATATATCTATTTTTATCTATGTATAATAATATACATATTATTATTACAATGATTTGGGAAGGTATGTTAACTTGAGACTTCATAAAGAAAAAGCTTTGATGAGAATGACCTAACCCTATTGTGGCAACTCTATAGTTTTTTCACGTATACGAATGAGCCATACAGGGCATCATCCCTGCTTCCTCTTCACTAACAAAGTGATGATAACTTTCAGACAATGTAAGCAAGAATATGGTCTCTCTTTTGTTCTGGTCTTGTCTGTTCTACATCTTTTTCTGGGTATATCAAGCTGCTCTAGCCTTGTACTTTCTGCCACAGGGTAAGGCTTCTTGCTTCAGGTTTCTTGGTACTAATTCCTGATGCTCCTAGACTGTGTATGTTGACTGCTGGATCTGCCAGATGCTGCAGCTCTCTATCTCTTTAACCAGAGTGCACTGAGGCTGTGTTCTCTGGGGATAGTTGCAGTCTTTCAGAGGAAATATTTTCTCTGAGCTTAGAGGCATTAGAATGGGGCAATTTAAAATTTTATTTTTAATATTAGAGTTGTGTACTTTATCATGCTGGCCTGTTTACAGTACCATGATATTCCCTATACAGCATTATTAAATTCCCACCTAAACTCCTAGTAGCTCAAGGGCATGGCTATTATAGCTCAATTCTATGCTACATTACATCTCCAGTGAACAATCCTTTTTCCTAATGAATCCCCTGTCTTTTCTTTCTTTCCTTTCTTCTTTCCTTTCACTGTCTCTTCCTTCTTTAAATACTTACAAAGCATTTAATAAATGCTAAGCACTGGGCATACAATGATAAAATAACCATACCCTTTGCATCCTCCCCCAAGCCCACAATCTAGTGAAGGAGATCATCAAGTAAATAAAAAGATATAAAAGAGTGAGATAAGTATAAGATAAGAATGAAAAGTCTATACAAACTATCATGGAGATAATTAATTTTTGGGGGGAATCTGGAAACTTTTCATGGGGAAGTCCATCAAAGTGACCTGAATCTTGAAGGGTGAATACATTTTCCATCAGAGGGAAGGCATTAGGTTAAATCAAAGAACAAAATTATAGGGGTCTCTCA
Source organism: Cabassous unicinctus (assembly GCA_029593785.1). Classification (NCBI taxonomy): domain Eukaryota; kingdom Metazoa; phylum Chordata; class Mammalia; order Cingulata; family Chlamyphoridae; genus Cabassous; species Cabassous unicinctus. The sequence goes on from JAQZBX010009995.1 coordinate 20,078, forward strand.
GTATATAATGGCAAGTCATTGGCTACTCCCTAATTCAAGACACCCTCAAGCATACTTATGGCTTGTAATAGTACATTGAGGGTAGCATCCTTATTTATGCCATGTCCAAAATTCTCCACATACCCTCTTTGAATTTTCCTGCCTCTAGGATACTCATCATAGTTTTTATACCGTTTTCATTTGATGGTTTTATTCCCTTCCACTCCACAATTCCCCATAAGTGTGCTTACAGTCTCATCCTGGTCTCCATGGACATGTTCGAGTACGTCACTAGCCTTCATCTTAGAATGTCTGCAAAGCCAAGAGAACAGTGTTTACACTCCCCAGCTCACAGAAAACACACAAGCCTTCTTCTGAAGGCTTCAGATAGGCATTGATGGATTCTACAACATCAGCATGTCAGAGCAGTCCATTGTGCCAGAGAGTAGATGGATAGATCCATGGGTTTTTATCAGACAAAACTGTTGATAGCAGATGGAATTTATCCTGAAAAATTACTGCATTTTGCTTGCTGTTACAAAAACTCTCTCCATCTCTCCATCTTTCAAATGTTGACAGGTATATTTCAGCAATGCTGAAAGCTTGCCAGGGCTAAGGGTTTCCATATTTTATCATAATTATGGTTCTCAAATTGGTTTTGAAAGTTTGTTTTATTCTAAATAGAATATAACATCTCCTCCCATTTCCAAGAGCATAATTTAATACCTGATTTTTTGATCTTAGGAAAAATTCAAGTGAGCATCTTTAAGCAATATGCTTCAGATCATTACACACTTTACCATGGCAAACAATAAAATTCAATTCAACTAATATTTGAAGAACTATCATATAGATAAGCAGTGGGCAGGGCTCTGGGGAAAGTGGGGAATATAAAGATGGATGAGGCATGGTTCCTGCCTACAAAGAGCTAATAATCCAATAGCCAAAACAGATATTCACACTGCAAACCATATTGTAGATAAATAAACAACTTCCTATGGGAAACAAAGAAACACAATCATTACTTTTGCCTAATAATGTATATAGACATCAATAAGTTTACCCCATTTGAACTGCATGATTACTAGACAACCCATACTTGTATATCAGCTTCAAGAGACTGGGGATATATCTGCTTGGAAAGGGAGCATTTGTACCCTGACTTGACTATTTACTATGTGGCTTTGTACAAACAGTCCTACCTTTCTATGCCTTAGTTTTGTTTTATTTTTTGCCTATGCCTTAAATGTGGGGATAATAATATTAACCTGATAGGTTGTTGTAAGGATTAAGTAGGATATAGGGAAAAAGTGCTTTGTGAACTATAGATGATTCTATAATTTTTAATTGTTACTATTATTCTTTTGATTAACCTCCCTGGATGAAATAAGAAGGATCTTATAGGATACTGTAGACAACATACTTAGTTAAGTGGTAGAATTTGTTAGCACAACAGTTCTAATCAGGACCAGTGCCTTCCCGATGTATTGTCCAAACATAGAAAAATGGCTAAGCCTGGATGTTTCAGTCCCTGGATGTTTTAATTATGTGATATAAAAGCAATAGGCTGCTTTCCTAGAATTTTCATTTTTCTGATTATTGGCCATATTGTTTGGAAGGCACCGGCATAGAAAGACAGATTATACAGTGGTCCTAGATAAATTCATTTTACATGGCATCTTCCAGAACTTTACAAAGTGTTCCATAGTGACTATTCAATGGAAGACTATGTTGCTAGTTGCTAACTGAGATACCCAGGTTAGTCTCTGTTGACTTCTCATTCTTCTGGCTGCACCAGAGCTCTTCCTTTTCCCTTCATGGTGACCACCGAAGTCAAAATCCTTTAGTAAATTTGGTGAAGATTTGTGCCCCTCTTAATTTCACACACATTGCTTCAGCTTGGTTCTCTTCTAATGTAAGCCTAGAGTTTTGCTCTGGAGTCTCAATTATTTCTTCTTCAATGGAACAGAGATGTTAGTCAACATTTCATTGCTTTTCACCTCCTACCAGACAAATGAAGAACCAGCATAGCAAAAAGGAATATCAAATTCATTAATGGGCTTTGAGGATCACAGATTGAAATACTACCTAACTCAGCCGGACGTTGAAGAGGGTGAATTATAAGAAGCCAGATGACAGGCTGACAAGAATCCAATCTCCATGAAAACAGATGATTCTGTAGGTTTCTGAACAGATGGGCATTCATCTTATATTTTCCTGAGGCTATCGGCAAGTGACTCTGGCTGAACAGTTTAAAACAAAGGTGAAAAATCATTCCGGTTAAGTAAAATCGCTATACCAACTTTTCTTTGGTCCCCTTTAAAGAATCACATTGTGAAAACACAGAAAATTACAGTTTCTCTAGGCTTTGGACCATTGATGATTTGGCATAAGCCAGGAAGGTCTCTGGTTCCAGGAAATAATACCTACCAGTGACACCTGGCCTATGTTTGGTTTTTCTACTTTTAGGCTTGTGGAATTAAAGTCAGCCTCTTAGCAAGAGCCATTCTATTATCTTCACCCCCATACATGCCAGCCAATTGTAGCTTTTCCTTTGCTCCAGAGGTGAAGAAATGGTTACAGTTAAAAGAGATAATTTGGTGCCCTCCAGTGGCTTGACTGGACATCCTCTCTCTTGACCTCTCAAGTTCTTTTATTCCTATGGGAAAGATAGAGCTCAACATGTCTTTGAAGACTTCATTGGTTGCTTGCATGTAACTTCCACTCTTAAGACAAGAATCTGCCATGCCTTCAGAGCAGTATAATTCTCAGTGAAGCAGGATTAAAAGGACAAAAGTAAACTTCTCAGTCTTTTATTTGCATAAAGTGCTAAGAACAATGAAAGCAGTATATAAAAATTCCAGTTCCCATACCATCTCTGATAACTACCTGGTCTTAGAAAAGCTCTTTATCTTCTTTGAGCCCACATGTCATTTTCTATGGAACAAGAGTGTGGGGCAACATGATCTCTAAAGATTTCCTTAAATTCCACCACCCAGTGATTCTGAAATCCTAAAAGAGGAAGAAATGTTTCTCGATGAGTTTTATACTTGAACACTTGGTAGAATGACTCATTATTTTGACATTTTGATTTGTTTTAAGAGTTTAGAAAAGAAATTAAAATAAATTGCCTATGGTAAGTCTTGCATTGTATGAACAAGTATGTGTTGAACATATCTAATGATTCTCGTTGCCCCTACACTTTAGGATGATTACATGATTGCCACAAAAACTCACGAAGAGAAAGGATTCTAATGTTGTTGGACAAGGATGAAGAACATATATCTATATTTTACAGCACTTAGAGGTAGACACCTAGTGATAAATAGAAGATTACTAAATGAACAAACAAATGAATAGGAAAAGAAAAGGAACATCTGTCTTAATTCCTTTAGTTCATAAACAGAGGCAGCAACTATCTTTATGATATAAGGAGCAAAAAAAAAAAAAAAAATCCACCTATCCCATAAGTTATCCTTTCTTTCTTGCCCTGTCCCCTAAGTTAACTGTACCTCCATGGTGAATCTCATCATTAGAGATCCATTTATCCATTTCAGTTAAGATGAGACTACTTCTAGGGTTCTCCCTTATGGAAACAGTTGTTTTGGCAAGAATAACATTTTATGGCTGGTAGTAAAACCTCAATAAAAGATTGTAGAATAAATAAAGGAATATACCAAGCCATGATTAGACATAAGCACTTTTGTAAGAATAGATTTGGAGAAGATTAGCAGATCAGTCCCAAGGAAAGAAACACAAAGTTATAGGGGGAGGGGACCAAATTGCTAGAACATGAAATCTCATTTAAGGAGAGCAATTTTGTTTGGAACATTAAAATAGTGAACTTTGCTTAGGCAGGAGAATACACTTTTCTTCTAGACCTGTGCTTACAATACAGTGTCCACTAGCCATATGTGTCTATTGAGCACTTGAAAAATGTCTAGTACAAAGTGAGATGTGCCGTTAGTATGAAATATACACAAGATTTTGAAGACAGTGCAAACATTAATTTAAAATCTCATTAATATTTTCTTATATTGTAATTTTTCAGACCAGAGATGCTGATGGTATGAAACAAGAAGTAGCAATGGTGAGAAGTGGTTAGATTCTGAGTATATTTTGAAGTTGGAATCTACAAGAATTGCTGACAGATTGAATGTGGGGTGTGAGAGGTAGGAGTCAAGGATGACTCCAAGGGTGGATTTGCCATTAATTGAGATGAGGGAGTGTGTGGGAGGAGACATGAGGAAGTCAGGCTCAGAGATGTTAAATGATTCACCCAAGGTCATACTTCTAAGGCAGAGAGAAATAGAGTTACTTGAGCTGACAGGGAAGTCAGAAATCTGATTATCCATCTTTCTTATTTTATAGATGAAGAATTTGTTCTCCAGTAAAGAGAAGTGACTTGTTCAAGGTCACACAACAAGTGAGAATAGGTTCTCTAAGCTGGATTTCCTGCCTGGTAGACCAGTGCTTCATTTTGCCATTACACTACAGCTGTGAAAAACAAATGAAACTAGATTTAGCTGTGTCTGAAAATACATTAGTGAAAGAACAATCACTGGAGACCCTTTTGGGGAAGGCTTCAGAACCCTCAGGTAAAGCATATGCCGGCATCTTGAATGTTAATACTAGATGGGTAATTGGCTACACCACTTGAATTTAGGGTAAATGCACTACTTCCCTATTTGGCACTCATTTAGAGTCAAGGTAAACAATGGTAACCATCCCTTAGACACGGGAAAATGTCCCCATTAGAGACAAAAATTCTATCCTTTGGCTCTGATAAGTCTTATAACTTAGGTAAAAGCAAAGGATGCACATAAAATATAATAGATCATAGAATATAAAAGCTATCCTTTGAAATTTCTCCTGTAGAATATTGTAAGAGTTCAATATATATTAAACTGGTTGTGACTATTTATCAGTTTGATTATAAAACCCAAATGTATGATTGTCTCTCCATCTTTGCAGATCTTGCTTCTAATGACATTTTTCATAAAAAATTCAAACCAGCTTGGTATTTAGTGAATTTTTATAATGGATAATTTATGTAAATCAGGTTTTGCCACAATAATGCTGCATAAGAAACCACCCCCCAAAACTCAGTGGCTTACAAATATAAGCTTCTTTTTGTCAGTCTTGCATCTGAGGGTCAGCTGTGGAGCTCTGACTCAGACTGTAGATAGGTTTTAGATTCACGTGGCAGGTCTGATCCACATGTCTCATTCTAGATCTCAGGTTAAGAGGTAACAGATACCTGGGGCATGTTCTCCTCATGGTGATGATAAAAGCATAAAAGTGTAAGCCCAATCACTCAAGTACCTTTCAAAGTTTTACTCACATTACATCATATCAAACAATATCCTGATGGACAATCTGAAAGTCAAGGAGCGGGAAATACACTCAAATGCACCATGAGGCCATGGCAAGGGTATGTAATCCTGCTGAGGGGAAAATGACTAATTGAGATCATTATTCAGTCTACCACACATTTACTGAAGATATCATAGGAGGAAAAAGTTTACCTTGCATATTCAGAGCTAACCATTTCTAACTCTGGAAATGCAACTCTGTTTGGAACAGTAAAATAATTCTCCTGGAAAACTATCTGTATTAGCCAAAGGGGTGCTAAGGCAAAGTACCAGAAATCTGTTGGCTTTTATAAAGAAATTTATTTGGAGTAAAAGCTTACAGTTACAAGGCCCTAAAGAGTCCACCTCAAGGTACCATAAGAGGTACTTTCTCACCAAAATCACCTGCCATTTGCTGAAGCAAGATGGCGGGCGATCTCTGCCTCGTCTCTCCTTCCTTCTTCCTTTTAAGGTCCAAGCACTCAGCTTTTTTCAGTCTCAGCTGTAGGCTGGCATAGGGCTTGTTTCTTTCCCGGCCTTCTCAGCTGCTCAGGTGCTCTGTTCTCTTCAGCTGAAAATTATCGGTCAAATGGCTCATCTATCCTCGGGGCCCCAGGATCAAACATAAGAGAGTTCTCTCTTTTGTGTATCTTCTTGAGTCAGTGTCCATTTATATCAGACCACCAAGGGGGCGGGGACTCAACCTGAGTCATACCCTAATCTTAGCAGGTAATTTAATCAAGGGCTCCTCAATTGAATCCAATATAATCAAAAGTATTACACCCAGAAGAATAGATTAGTTTATAAACATAATCTCTTTTTGGGATTCATAAATAATCTCAAACTGCCACACTATCCAATATTTCTGTTCTCTCAAGTTTAACTTCTCTGAAGACACTAAACTTATCTCTTCTCAGAACTTCTGCACAGTGCTTGGGTCTCATTTATTGACCTAAGAAACTGCTCTTCTTTCAAAAGTTCTAGTGTTAACAGGATGCAGTTTAGTGACTATCTTTTCAAAAATTTTATTACCAGTTGTTAGCTATGTGACCTCATGCAAGTAGATAGCATTCCTGTGCCTAGGCTTCCTTATCTGTAAAATGAACATAATGATATTACCTGTCTCATAGGATTACGGTGAAAATATAATGAGATAGTACATTTATACCCTTAGAGCAATGCCTGGAACAGAGAAAACTTAAAAATTAGGCAACATTTTCATAGAGCTTATGTGTCAGGCATTCTTCTAAGTACTTTATATGAATTAACCCCTTAATTCCTAACAGCTACACTATGGGGTAGATATTTTGCATTTTTAAAAAATCCTTATTTTGCAAAGGAGGAAATTGAGGTCCAGAGAGATTTAGTGACTGGCCTTAAGTCACACATCCCATAGGAGACAGAAATGGTATTTGAATCCAGGCAGTCAGGCAAGAGTGTCCAAACTCTTGACTGTCATATACTATATTGTCATCTCTAGATCAATAATGTTTGTTATTGTTGTATGAGCATGTTATTTAGATCTTTTCCCAGCAACATGAGGTTCATTTATGAAAGCACATTCAATAATATTCATGAGAGTAATTTAGGTAAATACAGATTTTTCCATCTCTTACCTCTTCTTGTATCTACTCGCCAAATGGAGTCTGAAGTCTTTTGATATAGAAACATACAATACGAAAGGAAATAATACATAAAGAAATATGACTTAGAAAGGGTCTATTTTTCCTTTATGTGAAACTTCATCTAAAGTCCTTTCCTGGGTCCTCAGAAGGGGGACATGGTGTGATGTCACAGAATATGCTCTCAATAACATGGCTACCACAAATATAGTCATAAGTAGTGATAGAACTATTTCTTGTAGTGTCTTTCAACTCAACCTGGGGACAGAGTGCCAAAGAATAGTACTGCTGGAACAATTCCATGAGAGGTCAAATCAAAGCTGAGTGATTTGAAGCCCAGTAACCCAGCTTGATGTATCTAGCAGCAATTCCCCTTAAGTTGTAAGTATAATTGTGAAGTGGTATGACTGATTTTTCAGTAAGGACGTTGGAATTGTACATCCAAATGACTGTCATTCCAAGTTGTCACCTTGGAAGGTTGTGAACCTCTGCTAGTGATGCTTCTGTGGCTCAAATTTTACTTATTTATCTATTTATTTATCTATTTATTATCTATTTATTCATTATTTAGTTATTTATTCTAAAAACAGGTTTTATTTAAATAAGAATTTAAATACATTACATAACATTAAAACTGAAGGGGTGGCACCATAAAACAGTTCTGATACTTCACATGGCATTGGGCAGCTGCTGCTAATAAAATGCAAGCTCTACAGCCAGATACATAATTGGTACATTAGTTTGAAATGTGTTCCTTGTCAAAAGTTTAACTGATAAAAGGTTGGCCTAGGATATTATGTCTGGTCAAAAAGAACAAAAACCTTGGTGGCATCACCTCATTAGAGGGAAGATGGCCTTTCTATGCTTTGCTTACCTGGTCAGCTTGGAGACACCAGGGGCTCTTTCTTTTGCTACCAAAAGCCTTCCTTCTCATGGTACCACTGCTGTGGCTGCCTCACCCCATCTTTTCTCAGCTCCACCAAGGGCTGGTAGGGTGGTGACATTCTCTCAAGGTAGGGAACTCTGCAGAGGGAGGGCCAAGGAGCTTTTGGCCAAACATAGCCGTCCGTGATCTTGGGGCTCTAGGCATGGCTAAAACATCATGTTATTGCTTTGTTTCAGGCTGGACACTGCCAGGTGCCTACTGCTTGACCTCTGTTTAAATGAGGGACTTCAAGACTGAACAGCATGGCTCTTTTCACTTTATTTCATGAAGGTGTTACACTAGTCCAAATTAAAAGTGGACCCCAAATCATTACATTATACAAGCTGTGTACTTTTGAAACTTGTGACAAGGGTGAGATGGGAAATTGTCTACTCATTGCAAGGAAATCCTCACTTAAGCTTCAGTGAGTCACAAACACTTAAAACCCATGACCCTTTAGCTAGTGGTCCTTAGCCAGCCCAGTTTCTACAAGGCACTGGCATATGTTCTTGCACTGGTCACCTTGTAGCTGAATCACTTCTCCATATTCTGGATGCTCTGGTGCGATAATCATTGCAGGCAAAGTCTTCTTAAACACCTTCACTAGTTTTTTTTTTTTTAATTGTAATCATCAGCCATTCCTTGGACAGTGGCAAGGGTCTTCTGCTATCTTTCTGTTGAATTCTTTCATGGATATAATCCTTAGTCACAGGAAGAAGCATGTCATCACCCTTACTTGCATCAGCAAAGGGGTGGAAAGAGCGGAGTTTCTGGATAGCAGACATGTTATACAATTCCTTTGCCTGTTTGTGGAAGGTGGCAGCAGGAGAAGGTAGGCAGGGGAGATGGAGCACTGGGAAGCAAGGGGGCTAAAGGTGGGGTGCTGCTGAGCCCTTTGCTGCTGCTCAGTGGCTGAGGAAAATTTATTTTTGAAAATCTATATTCAGTGCCAGTTCAAGGAATCAAACAAAATCACCACTCTCACTATTTTAGAGTCATAAATCGCATGACTCAATTTTATCAACAGCTACCCCATCCCTAAATCCATCTTACCCAAAGAGCTATCAAATATCTTTGGCTATTTCAAAATATAAAAGTACCTTAAAAGAAGTTAGATATGCTGCCACTAAAGATGCTCAAAATAATATTGTCTGAGTCCAGGACACCCGTGTATAGCTTCCTTGTCTTCCCTTCCTGAATTTGAAACCAAGTTAGAAATCCACGTAGGAATTAGAACATTAGAGAGCAACATGTTGCAATATGTGGTTTGAGATCTGTGGAAACAGAGACTTGCTAATCCATGAACTCTGCAATGAGACAGAATGACTCACCCAGTCACTGACACAGTGGGACACCAGCAGGCCTCTGATAAAAGGACGGGTTCCATACATGTGGCCATCAGACCTGTATGCAAGTCTTGGAAAGTGCCCTGAAATGGTCCATGGAGGAGAGAGAAGAAACGGAAGACAGTCTCCAGAGCCTCGAGGTTATTATTAGATTCATTACAGACTAATGAGAACAGTGAACCAATTAATGGAAACCAATAAACTGGGAACTCCCTTCTCCTCTTTGAGTTAGAGCAGGGGGGTAAACAAGGACTTTTATGCTAGTGAAAGTTGCCTCATTGACACATGAGGCCAAGGGAACAGAGGAGTCACCTAACCAATATGCCAAAGACTCTGAATGCAGAGAGGTTGTGAGTGAAGTCTCCAAACCTAGAATAGTGTTGACACTCTCAAGGTCTACTCTAAAAAGGATCAACTGGACACATTGAATATAGTTTAGTAAATCAGTGATTACTATGACTTTATAGTACCTGATTACAAAATTCAATACATTGTAGATATTTACCAATATCTGAAAGAAGGTTGTGTGCAAGATTTACCAGATAGCTTGGCTGCAATTGTGCAGAGCCTAAAATAATACTCCAATAGTGAGAGATCCCCAATCACCATGAAAAAGTGTCTCATGTGTACTTCTTTGGACTCCTGCTAGGTCAGTCACATCAAGACAATATCGCCATCACTCTAGAATGTGTGAGAGGTATACAGAATCTCTAGTCTGGCAAAATCAGTACTGATAGGCTTAAAAAAAATTTAACCACATGGACAAAGTTATTACATATAATGTAATTATTTATAAATATTCAAAATAAAATTATGAAATTAAAGACGGAAGGAAAGGAAGTAAACATGAGAAATTATGAGCAAATGTACCTGTTCTACTTTGCTAAAGGCTGCCAAGGCAATATATCAGAAATAAGTTGGCTTTTTCAATGGGGATTTATTAACTCATAAGCTTACAGTTCTGAGGCTGAGAAAAATGTCCAAATCAAGGCATCCTTAGCAGATGCTTTCTCTCTGAGCTGCAGCTGTGGGCTATCAAGCACATGGCCGGGCACAATGGAAGCATCTGCTGGTCCATGCCTTCTCCAGGCTCCTTTTCTTTCAGCTTCTGGCTGCCTCTGGTTTTCTCTCTGCCCTGTGGCTTTCTTTCTCCTGGGTTCCATTGATTTCAGCTTTTGGCTTCTGGGGCTTCCTCTCTCAGCTTCTAGGAGTTTTTCTCTGTGTCTATGCATGTTTTTCCCATTTTTAAAGGATTCTAGTAAGAGATTTAAGATCCACCCTGGGTCATGCAGTCTAACCAAAGGCCCTTAACTGAAGTAATTTAATCAAAGGTCCCACCTACAATAGATTTACATGCACAGGAATTTGTTAGCTCTAAGGATATGATCTTCTGGGGGTTCTACCCAACTTCAAACTGTCACAGTACCATTTCTCTAGTATAAAGATATTCAATGGATGAAAACCCTTGAATCTCTTCAAACATACAGTAATCAGAAAAACGTAATTCTTGAATTGAACTTTGTCTAATAAGTTGATTAAACATATAGAATATGAGTTCTAAATAGGCTGCTGACAGCTTAAAACATTTCCTGGTACTGATAAACAACATAGGACTCTCTGGGTATTTGGAGACCTGTTGTGTAATGTAAAGATTACCAGTTTATTGACCATCTCCTAATTATTGTCAAATCTTCTCTCCAACTTCTTTCCCTCTATTTCTAACTCCATTCTATTGTTTTCATATAACCCAATTATAAAATCTCTTCTCTACTTCTCATTTATTCATTTATGTGCAGATATGGTGTTATACTATTTAGGTGATTGTGGTAGATGGAATTAAATAGCCCAGCAGAAACACGTTTTAATCTTAGCTTGCTTACCTGTGGGTGTGAACCCATTTATAAATAGGGCCTATTGAAGTTATTATTTTAGCTGAGGCATGACAAACTGAATCAGGGTAGGCCTTAACTCAGATTACTGGAGACCTTGTGGAAAGAAACTGGACGTAACTAAAGGCAGAAAGGAAAGGACATCAGCATGTAACGGGAGGCAGAAATACAAGCCAAGGAACGGAAAGGATTGCAGGCTGCCAGCACTGGAACACTATGGGCTCTGGGAGAAAGCAAGTCTTGCTTATATATTGATAATTGGAATTATTCTAGCCTCAAAACCGTGAGTAATAATGATTATTATTTGAGCCAACACATATGGTGTTTGTCACTGTGGCCTGGCAAACTACGGCAGTGATATAAACCTGATTTAGAAACAGGTGCTTCCCTGAAAGAGATTATAATCTAGATAGGGAGATACATAATTACTTTAACCTAAGGCAAAGTATACAACATGTGCCCAGGGAAAAGAATAGAAAATGTGCTATGGGTGGGCATTTAGAGATGAAAGTAGTTCTTTTCATCTGGCAATATCAAGGAAGACTTCATTGAAGGAGTGATGTCTGAGCAAGTCTTGAAGGATGTGTGGGATATTGGCATGGAGAGATGGGGAAAGAGAGTCAGAGATAACAGAACACACATAGACTTGGAAATGGGAAATTGGAGGGCATTCCCTAATATGAGAGAATGGTTGTTTGCTAAGTGGTAACGTAAGAGCCAGGGTTAGAAAGGGAGGGTAGAGTCAGGTTTTAGATGATCTTGGATGCTTCCAAAGTAGCCATTAAAAATAAGAACCACTGATCATAATTAAATAGGAGACTACTATAGTCAGCTCATATCTGTGGTTCAGGCAGAGTAATCAGGCATCAATATGCAAAATTCTTAAATCACTATGTAAACGACTTTAGATGAAAGGTGAGTATTTTGAAGTTGGTGCAAATGTCCAGCTGTAGGCAATACTCTTGGCTTTGACCTCAGAACTTATTTTCTACACTTAGGCTTGCTTTATCCAGCACATGCAAGCATTCAGCATGCCTTCTCTGGATGCGGTATTTTTTCTCTCTCCTTCAACAGTCTTCAGATCTTCACTGACTCAATATAATCAGCCATCTTGCATGTTGACATGCACCCACACACAGACGCACACCCCATATGCAAACGCACACACCCACCCAGTTTCTTTCTGGTCTTATGAATATCTACCAGAAAATAGGCAACCATTCATTCTGTCAAAACATGACTTCACCCAGACTTAGGGTCTTCTTTGTTTTAATCTTGATAAATTACAAAGTTTACTTTCTTTGTCCCGTGTCTCCTCTTTTTCTTTGTTTGTAGCCATGCAGGTTACACCGAATTGTGGGACTGATTGAATTAGGTACTTAATCCACTGTTGGGGTTGGAAAGCCATTGTAAAGAGGGCCTTTTGAAGATGTTATTTTTAGTTCAAGTGTAGCCAGCCGATTCAGGTTGAGCTTTCAGCTGGATTACTGGAGTCCTTTATGTGAAGCTATTCGAAGAAGCCTGAAGTTAATGGAACCTAAAGAAGAAAGGAAAGACATTGCCATGTGCATGTCATATGACAAAAAACAAGGACAAAGGATTGCCAAAACCCCAGAACACCGCAATCTATGAGAATAAAGCATTGCATTGCTGATGCCTAGATTTTGGACTTTTAGCCTCAAAACCATGAGCCAATAAATCCCAATTATTTAAGCCAACCCATTATATAATATTTGTTTTAGCAGCTGGGAAACTAAGAGTGTAAATATATAGGCAACAGGCATTATTATGAAATATAAGATATTAAATTCTGCTGTTTAATGCATACCATTCAAACAACATATTTTTATTTTTTAATGGGGGGGCATATGAATTGACTTTTGAATTTCTTGCTTCCACTCAAAAGAGTCTATAATAATGAGTGTCCAATTCTAATTTTCTTGAAACTTTCGGCAATCCTTATTCATCTTCAAATTCCTAGTATCTAGCATATGGCTTGGTATACAGGAGGCATCATATAAATATTGGATGAGAGAATGAAATGAACTACTGTTTTTTTCTGGAAATGCTTTATAACATTTTAAAATAGTATTTTATTGGACTGTTTGTTCATCCACCTTGGCTATACAATCTCCCTAATAATCTCCGTTGCTTTGGTTTCTCCCTTTATTATCTTGAACCATTTATTCACTCCTTTACTTTGCTTTTCTGTCTCTCTCAATTTTCCACTTCCTCTTTAAAGAGCATGATGAATATTAATTATGTGTTAATATACAAAAATAGCACCCTCATTACCTTTGATTTTTCTTTGACTTGTCCTTATACTTTCTGCATCTCTTTTGACTTCCTATTATTTTATGTGAAGCTAAATCAATGAGCCCCCTTTTCTCATTTTATTGCCCCTTTATTTTCTTTTGCAACTGCCTTTTCTTTTACTTTCCTTTAACTGTTCTTTCTCATTATCTTCAAAAATTTTATGGTCATGTTCCTCACTTTATACAGGTAAAATCTAAATGCTAATATTCCCCAGAAAATTCACAGAGTGGCAGAGGAAAATAATGTTTTGAAATAAACATTCTATATTCAATTGACATCCAAATCAGCACCAGCTAAACAAATGCCTAATAGCAGTTCTTAGAGAGACAAGATTAGTATGTTGTGAAATAAGAACTTATCTTTTCCTCTTTCTCCACCTTTCCCTTGCTCTTTATTTATTTATTTTTAATATCATAAAGGATTCTTGCAAACAAGGGAGACTTTAGTTGAAACTTTTGGCCTCTTATCAGAAAGACCATGTGTGTGTTTAGACAGACAAATACATAAATGGAATCTGGGGGCCAACGGAATATTAATTTGACTTTCAATAAAGTCATTTTAGACCAAAGAAATGAAGAGTTTTTATTCCATCCTATATCTTTGTCAATGTATGAGCCTTGTGGAAATAGTCCCAAAATATTCAAAACCATGAGAATAATCAGCTGCTCTTTATTATGGTAGGTCTCTGTCTAGTTTATGACAGAGCCATCCATAAGTAAAGTGGGACTGGAAGTTTGGCTCTGGAAAGAACATAGGCGTGGAGCCACCAAAGAAATCTGAAATGTCATCTCTGCCACTTATTAGCCAAGTGGACTTGGACAAGATATGTAACTTGTCTGAACACTAATTTCCTCCTCTGGAAAATGGGGTGAACGCTAACCACCTCTAAAGGTTATATATGGGTTAAATGAAATAATGTCTGTAAAGGGCTTATAAGAATACCTAATGTTCTTGGGAGCTATAACTTGTAGCAGTTGGACTACTGATATTACTGATAATATGTATGTAATAACTCTAAATATACTTTTCTCATGATCTTTCTTTTACACCTACCTTTGCACATGCTGTGCTCTTTTCTTAAAATGCTCTTCCCCATTTAATGTACTGAACTTTTATTCATCCTTCAAAACCAATCTGTTCAGATATCATCTACTCAGGGAGTTTGCCCTGATCTTTCTCACGAGAATTAATTACTTCATTCATTCAACCATATGGTCAATATTGACCCAATGCCTTCCACGTGCCAGGCTCTGTTCTAAGAACCATGAAATAGTTGTGAATAAAACAGTAAGAAAATCCTGCCCTCATGGATCTGGCATTCCATTAGGGGATATGGACAACAATCAAAATAAAAAAATAAAGTATGTAGAATGAAAGATGGGCATCTGTGCCATACGACAAATAAAGCAGGAAAGAGGTTACAGGATGCCAAGGGTGGGGAGTGGAGTAGTGACAATTTATACAGGGTAAAAGCAAAGATATTTGAACAATGTCACAGAGGCATAAAAAGAATGGACCACTTGGAAACTGGGAAAAGAGTGTCCTAGACAGAGTAATAGCAAGCGCAAAGGCTCTGGTGGACCACTCTTCCTTTATGCTCTGGCTAATAGAGAGATGCTTGCCTAAATATGCCACTGTAACAGCTCCAGTCACTTGGTGTTCATAAGGAAAAGTCATTGCAGTGCTACCCCTCCCCCTTTTCCTGACAAGAATCTCCAGCCTTAGAACTGGAACCTGCACTTCTGGCTCTGTAACCCTGCCCTCTTGATTTCATAACCTGCAGTTCTGCTTCTGTAACATGCTTGCTTAGTTGCCTAAGGTAATGGAAAAATTCCACCCGCCAACTCACAGCCAATGAATGGGAGCCTGCAGACCGCAATAAAAACTCCAGAAAACTGGGGCTGGGGGCCCAGAATTTGGAAACCGAACTTTCCTCTGGGCTGGCGCGCATAATAAAGCCTGGTTCCTCCGCTCTCTCCGAGTGCCGGTCTGGGTTTTCCATCGCGACAGCCGCAACAGTGTCATGTTGAAGTACAGGTTGGTATTTTCAAGGTTCTCTGAAGCAGCTATAAACCTATATGTTATGTAAAATCCCTTAAAATATTAATATTGGCAGGTATTCAATTTTTAAAAAAATATGCCAAATACAAAATGATAAGCAAAATATGCCTTGGTACTGGATCCAGTCACTTTTCAGTCTCTTATCTAGTAGGACCCTCCCATGTTCTTGAGAGGGAAAAAGTGCTCTCCCGGATCAAAGAGTTAGGAAAGGCATCAGCTCCTGAGAGGTAATGACAGAACCAAGACTAGAAACTTCAGAAATTCAGGCCATTGTGGACATTTCTCCACTGTCCTCAAATATACATAATATCTATTCCCCTTAAAACACACATGCAGCTGTGGTATTAGATTCATTCATAAACATCACATATCCTTTTGCGTTCAGTTTGTTTGAAGGCTTAGTGGAGAAACAGCTTCTGTTAAATCAAAGATCAAAACACGGAAACTTGGAACATTTGTGTGTTCATTAGAGTTAGTTGGGCAAATGTGTCTGTCTGGCTCACACCTATCTGCCATCCTAGGGAAATGTCTTATCAACTATTTATGGAAGACCCCAGGGGCTTCCTCTTGTGAAATCCTGAACTAACTTGCAATTTTCACCACTATGTGGCAACTGCCATATTTCCTCCACCCCAGACTTTCTCTCAAAGGACGCTGTAATAGTCACTGGCTATTAACCCTGCTGTGGATTTTGCCTACCAAATCAATGATTCTTAAATTTGCTCCTTTAGTTTTGCTCCAGGCTGGAAACTTGCTACACTAAAACACTGTGGGAATAGAAGAAGCTGGTCTCTACAAACACATTCCCTGCAGTGTCTTTTTTTCTTTTTATGGTGCTCCCAAGGGAATTTTTGCTGCCCTCCCAAAGTTCCAAAAAGCTGTGTGTATGTGTGTGCGCTCATGTACTTGTGTGTAAGAGAAAAGAGAGGGAAAGTGGTGGCGGGAAACAGAAGGAGAGAGAGAAAGACGGGGAAGGAGGCAGGGAAAAGTGGAGAGAGAGCTTTCAATTTTAATTTATAGGCCAACTTGTTTTCAAAGAATATTTTAATGAAAGCAGAAAATAATATTAATACAATACAATGCTCAATAGTTTTTTAAACATTTTTTCCAATAATTTTAATTTTCATAATTTGGAAAACTTACTAGCAGTTAACTGTTTAAATATTTTTTAAATTTAATTAATTAATGCACTTCTTGGTTCATTTTTAAAAATCAGGTGTGGCAGTTTGAAATTACTTTATGAATCCCCAAAAAAGAAAGATTATGTTTGTGGGCTGGTCTACTCCTGTGGGTGTGAGACCTTTATTCAATTGGACTGCCTCAATGAGGCATAACTCAGGTTGAGTCTCTGCCCTTTTGCTGGGTCCAATAAAAAATGTAGACACACTGGAAAAGAGAGGTCCACCATATTTGATGCTGCCATGGGATGGAAAGGAGAGGCTCAAGGAGCTGAGACCCCTGGAAAAGAGGAGCCAAATGTCTGATAGCTGGCAACTAAAATCCAGAAGGAAGCAGAGCAGCGGAGCCTGAGAGAGGAAGCCGGGTAAGAGACAAGCCCAATGCCTGGTTGCCTCCAGCTGAGAGCCAGAAGATGGTACAGCCTGGAGGGCAAGACAGAGAACAAAGAGACATCTCCTGACATTTTGATTTGACAAGTGGCAGCTGACTTTGGTTAGAAAGCAGCATAAATCCATCCAAGATGTACAATCAATGGTATTTGGTGTAATCACATGTTTGTGCATTCATCTCAATCATTCTTGGAACACTTTCATTATTTCAATAATAATAAACAAACAAAACTCATCACCTGTCAATCTCTCTAAGCGTCCTCTGCCATACATAGCTGCTATAATTTTTCATTCTCTCCAGTATATTTATATTTATATTTTTGTAAAAACAGACTTATATATGCAATAACACCCATAATCATGTTTTACATGAGGTTTACTATCTTATACAGTCCCATGGTAGTTTTTAATTTTCCTTCTAGTAATATACATGACCTTAGACTTTCCCTTTCAACCTTTGTCATATCCATACAATAGCACAGCTAGTTACAAACACCACAATGGCTTTAACCATTTCAATTCATTTCCAAAGATTTACAACCTTTTTAACAATTCTGAACAGATTAACGCTCAGCTTTCCATTCTCTACCCTCCTTCTATTTTCTGCTGACCCTATATTCTAATTATTAGCTCCATGAGTTTACATAATATATTTAGTTCTAATAGTACAATTATACAGTATTTGTCCTTTTGTGTCTGGCTTGATTCACTCAACATAATGTCCTCCAGGTTCATCCATGTTATCATATGCTTCACCATTTCATTTCTTCTTACTGCTGCATAATATTCCATTGTGTGTATACACTGCAATTTGTTTATCCATCCATCAGGTAATGGACACCTGGGTTGTTTCCAAATTTGGACAACCATGAATAGTGGTCTATGAACATTGGCGTGCAGAAGTCTGTTTGTGTCTCTGTTCTCAGTTCTTCTGGGTAATTCTGTAGTAATGGTATTGCCAAGTCACAGGACAAGTCTAAATTCAACCTCCTTAAGAACTGCCAAACAATCCTCCACAGTGGCCGTACCATTCTACATTCCCACGAGCAGTAAATAAGCGTTCCCATCTCTCCACATCCTTTCCAACATTTAGAGTTTTCTGACTTTTTAATAGCGGGCAGTCTAATATGTGTGAAATGTTATCTCATAGTTTTGATTTGCATTTCCCTAATTGCTAGTGATATTGAACGTTTTATCATGTGTTTCTTCACCATTTGTATTTCTTCTTTGAACAATTGTCTTTTCAAGTCTTTTTGCCCATTTTTTAATTAGGTAGTTTGCCTTTCTTTTATTGAGTTGTATGAACTCTTTGTATATCATTGATACTAAACCCTTATTGGATGTGTGATTGCCAAATATTTTCTCCCATTGAGTTGGCTGCCTTTTTACCCCTTTGACAAAGTCCTTTGATGTGAAAAACTGTTTAATTTTAAGGAGGTCCCATTTATCTATTTTTCCTTTTGTTGCTTGTACTTTGGGTGTAAGCTTTAAGAAATTATCACCCAGTACAAGATACCGAAGATGCTTTCCTACATTTTCTTCTGGGAGTTTCATGGTTGTTGTTTTTATATTTAGGTCCTTGATCCATTTCGAATTAATTTTTGTATAAGGTGTGAGATAGGGGTCTTCTTTCTTTCTTTTGGATATGGTTATCCAGTTTTCCCAGCACCATTTGTTGAATAGACTGCTCTGACCCAGCAGGGAGGGCTGGATTTCCTTGTAAAAAAATCACTTGACTATAGATGTGAAGGTTTATTTCTGAGTTCTCGATTTGGTTCCATTGGTCAATGTGTCTGTCTTTATGTCAGTACCATTTTGTTTTTACCACTGTATCTAAGTAATATATATTTAAAGTCCAGTAGTGAGAGTCCTTCAACTTTGTTCTTCTTTTTAAAGAACTTTTTGACTATTTGGGGCCCTTTAGCCTTCCAAATAAATTTGATACTTGGTTTTTCCACTTCTGTGAAAAAGGCTGTTGGGATTTTTATTGGGATTGCATTGGATCTGTACATCTGTTTGGGTAGAACTCACACCTTAACAATATTTAGTCTTCCAACCCATGAACACAGAATGTCCTGCCACTTATTTAAGTCTTCTTCAGTTTCTTTTGGTAATGTTCTGTAGTTTTCTGAATACAGGCCCTTTATGTCCTTGGTTAAGCTTACTCTTAAATATTTGATTGTTTTAGTTGCTATTATAATGGAATTTTTTTTTTCTGATTTACTCCTCAGATTTCACATCAGAAGTGTATAGAAATGCTATTGAATTTTGTGTATTAATCTTGTATTCCACACCTTTCTGAACTCATCTTTTCATTTTAGTAGCTTTGTTGTGGATTTTTCAGAGATTCTAGATATAGGATCATATCATCAGTGAATAGTGAAAGTTTTACTTCTTCCTTTCCTCTTTGGTTGCTTTTTATTTCTTTATTTAGCCTAATTGCTTTAGCTAGAACCTCTAGCACAATATTGAATAACAATGTTTACGTGGGCATCCTTGTCTTGTTTCTGATCTCAGCAGGAAAGCTTTCAGGCTTTCACCATTGGGTACAATGCTAGCTGTAGTTTTTCATATATTCACTTTACCATATTGAGAAAGCTTCCTTCTATTCCTAGCTTTTGGAGTGTTTTTATTAAAAAAGGGTACTGTGTTGTGTCAAATGCCTTTTCTGCATCAAGTGAGAGTATCATTGATTTTCTTCTTCAATTTAGCAATATCGTTTATTATACTAATTAATTTTCTTGGGTTGAACCACCTTGGATACCTGGGATAAAACCTACTTGATCATGGTATATAATTCTTTTAATGTGCTTTTGGATTCTGTTTACAAGTATTTTGTTGAGGATTTTTGCATGTATATTCATTAGCAATATTGATCTGCAATTTTCTTTTTTGTACTATCTTTATCTGGTTTTGGTATTAGGGTGATGTTGGTTCATAGGATGAGTTTGGTAGCATTCTTTCCTGTTCAATTTTTTTGGAAGCGCTTGAACAAGATTGGTAGTAGATCGTCTTTGAATGATTGGTAAATTTCACCTATGAAGCCGTCTAGTCCTGGGTTTTACATCTTTGGAAAGTTTTTGATGACTATTTCAATCTCTTCACTTGTGATTGCTTTGTTGAGGTCTTCTGTTTCTTCAAGGGTTGGTGTAGGTGGTTCGTGATTTCTAGGAATTTGTCCATCACCTCTGCATTGTCTCATTTTTTAAACTCTTATGATCTCTCTTATTTCTGCAGAGTCAGTGGTAATGCCCTCCTTCTCATTTCTGATTTTATTTATTTGTGTCTTCTATCTTTTTGTCTTTCTCAGTCTGGCTAAGGGTTTGTTGATTTTGTCAGTCTTCTCAAAGAACCAACTTTTGTATTTGTTGAGTTTCTCTATTGTTTTTTTCATTCTCGATTTCATTTATTCCTGCTCTGGTCTTTACAATTTTTTCCTTCCTCTTGGTTTGGGATTAGTTTGCTGTTCTTTTTCTAGTTTCTCCTGGTGTGCAGTTAGATCTTGAATTTTAGCTCTTTATTCTTTTTTAATGTAAGCATTCAGGGCTATAAATTTCTTTCTTAGTAATGCCTTTGCAGTGTCCCATAGGTTTTGATATGTTGTGTTCTCATAATCATTCATCTCAAGATATTTGCTGAATTCTCTTGCAATTTCTTCTTTGACCCACTGATTATTTAAGAGTATGTTGTTTAATCTCCATATATTTATGAGTTTTCCCTTTTTCTGTACATTATTGATTTCCAGCATCATTCTTTTATGATCAAAGTGTTTTGTATAATTTCAATCTTTTTAAAATTTATTGAGACTTGTCCTGTCACTCAACATATGATCTATCTTGGAGAAGGATCATAGCACTTGAAAATAAAGTATATCCTGCTGTTTTGGGGTGCAATGCTCTATAGATGTCTGTTAGGTCTAGATCATTTATCATATTATTCAAGTTCTTTATTTATCCTCTGTATAGATGTTCTATCCAATAATGAGAGTGGTATATAGAAGTCTCCAACTATTATTACAAGACATCTATCTCTCCCTTCAGTATTGCCAGTGTATGACTCATGTATCTTGGGGCACTCAGGTTAAGTGCATAAATATTGAGTATATTATTTCTTCTTGGTGAATTGTCCCTTTTATTAATATATAATGACCTTCTCCATCCCTTATAGCAGTTTTGCATTTGAAATCTATATCTTAAAATATCTCATGATTTTGATTTGCATTTCTGTAATTACTAATGCTATTGAACATTTGTAATGGGCTTAATGAGTGTCAAAATGCATATCAACTTTTATGAAGTGTTTGTTCAAATATTTACCCAATTTTCTTGGTGGACTGTTTTGTTTGCCTTCCTATTATTGAGTTATAAGAATTCTTTATATATTACGAATACAAATCATTTACATAAGAAATGTGCCTTCCAATCATTTTCTTCCTGTACATGGCTTGTCTTTTCATTTTCTTAACAATATATTTAGAAGAGCAGATGTTTTAAATTTTGGTGAAGACTAATTTATCTATTTTTCTTTTATGGCTCCTATTTTTGTGTTCTATTTAAGAAATTTTTTGCCTAATCTAAGTTTGTAAATATTTTTTCCTATGTCTTCTTCTAGGCATTTTATAGCTTTAGCTTTTACATTTAGATCAATGATCCACTGAGAAACAATTTTTGTTTATGTGGCAAGATAAAGATTGGAATTAATTTTATGTGTACAAGGAAATTCAATTATTCCACCAGCATTGTTGAAAAGACTATATTTTCCCAATTGAATTACCTTTGCACTTTGCAAAAAAAAAAAAAAAAATCGATTGATCGTGTATGTGTGGGTCTGTTTCAGAATTTTCTAATCTGTCCCACTGATTGACATGACAATCCTTATACAAATACTACTTTAGATGCATAGAGAAACTTGAAGTAAGACAGTGTGAGTTCTCCAACTTTGTTCCTTTTCAAAATTATATTGGCTACTATAGCTCCTTTACAGTTTAATGTAAATTTTACAATTAACTTCCAATTTCTGCCAAAAGCCATATTGTGATTTTGCTTGGGATCATGCTAAATCTGTAGAACAATTTGGAGAGAATTGACATCTTAAAAATAGTGTGTCTTTGAATCCAAGAACACTATATCTTTCCTTTTCTTTAGGTCTTGTTTAATTTCTCTCAGCAATGATTTGTAGTTTTCAGTGTACAGATCTTGCACATATTTTGTTAAATTATCTCTAAGTATTTTATAGTTTAAACACTATTGTAAGTTGTATTTTTTATTTTGATTTCCAAATGCTTCCTTCAGTGTAGAGAAATAGAATAGATTTTTGTTTATTGATTATTACTCACCAATTTTATTAAGCTGAAATATGAGTCCCAGAAGCTTTGAAAGTGTCTTCAAGTTTTCGATATGCATGATTATGTTGTCTATGACATTAATTTTAAAAGAATTCAATCTTTTGCTATTAAGTACAATGTTAACGTAGCTTTTGTATATATATACTCTTTAACAATTCAAAGACGTTCCCTTATATCGTTACATCACTGAGAGTTTTTACCACAAAAGAATGTTAAAATTTGTCAAGTGCATTCTCTGCATTTATTAAGTTGATAATATGTTTTCTTTTTCTTTTTTGTCCATTAATATGATGGATTACATTGGCTAATTTTCAATTGTTGTCTCAAGTTTGAATTCCTAGGATAAACCACACTTTTTCATGACATATGATTTCTATATATTGCAGAAAACATTTTACAATTATTTTGCTAATAATTATTGTGCTTATGTTTATGAGATATTTTGATCTATAGTTTACTTTTCTTGTAACTGTATTAACTGCCTTTGGTACCAGCATAGTATTATTCTCATAATATGAGTTGGAAAGTGTTCTATATCTATTTTCTGGGAGAGTTTGTGTCAAGTTTGCATTTCCTCCTTAAATATTTTATAGATTTTACCAGTGATGCCATCTGGGCTTGGGGATTTCTTTCCCTCTGTTTTTGCATTTGAAGACTTTTAATTATGAGTTATTTTCTTTAATAAATTTCAGACGATTTATGTCATTTATTTCTTCTTGAATGAACTTTGTTTGTTTGTATCTTTTAAGGAATTTGTCTATCATATCCAACTTGTTGATAAACAAACACAGTTGTCACAATATTCCTTTATTATTCTACTAACGTGTGTAGGGTCAGTAGTGATGCTTTCTCTTTCATTCCTGATCTTGGTAATCTGTGTCTCCTCTCTTTTTTATTAAAAGTGTAGCTAGAGGTTTATCAATTGTATTGATCTTTTAAAAATAGTTTTTGGGTTTTATTGATTTTTCTTCATTGTTTTGTGTTTTCTACTTCATTTCTATCTTTCTTATCTTTATTATTTACTTCTTTCATCTTACTTTTTTATTAAGAGTATTATTTTTTATTTCTCCCCACCCCCTCATTGTCTGCATTTGCTCTGTTTGTTGTGTGCTGGTCTTCTTTTCTTAGGAGGCACTGGGAACTGAAATAGGGACTTCCCATGTGGGAGGGAGGCACCTAATCACTTGAGCCACCTCTGCTCCCTGCTTTGTTGCATCTCTCATTATATTTTCCTCCATGTGTCTCTTGTTATATCATCTTTGTTGCATCAGCTGGCCACACCAGCCCATCACATCAGCTCTCTGTCTTGCTTGTCTTCTTTAGGAGGCACCAGGAACTGAACCTGGACCTCGATGTGGTAGGTGGGAGCTCAATCATTTGAGCTACATCTGCTTCCCTTACTTTGGTTTTAATTTCTCTTTTCTTTTAATAGTTTTGTAAGGTAGAAGATTACAGCATTGATTGGAATTTTTTTAAAATTTATTTCTAAATAAGCACTTGTTCTGAGTATAGCAAGGAGCTTTATAAAATAATAGCCACCTGCCAAACTAAGAGGGATATATCAGACCAAAGAACTATCTGGATAGGTCCAGTTTGGTGAGTAAATGAACATTCATTAGGGGGTTTACATGGGTTCCTCACCCTCAGCAGTGGGAGTAGAGATGACAATTCTAAGCTTGATTGTCCATGCCTACCAAGAAGTTGGTGAGTCTTTTATCATGGTTGCTACATGTAAGTGATGAATAAGCATGGTTCTAAAAACAAGCAGCACTTTCAAGATTAAAGGTACATATATCTAAAGATGTTTATCAAGGCATATAGAAGTGTGCATGACTTCTATAGAATGTTTCTTTGATCATGGTAAAAAAGTCAATGTTTGTATTGTTTATGCAAGGAGGGAAAGGTTAGATAATTATAGTTTTACTGACTTTAAAATCCACTTCTTCTCATGCAATTATTTCCTGAGGCATGTCTTGTGACTAGCTCAATCTAGCTTACAGTGTAATTTAAGGAAAGGGCAGTAAGTGTTGAGGGATGCTAAGTTACCTATGCTACAGTACTTCATGCTGTAAAATTGTCTTTAAGCACTGCTTTAGAAGCATCCGTACTATTTGATATGTTGTGATCCCATTTTTATTCAATTCAAAATATTTCTTTTTATTACTCCAGTTAATTCCATGGTTTCAGAGAACATACTTTATATGATTTAACTTCATTCCAATTTTTTGAGATTTGTTTTATTTCCCAGAATATGACTGACCTTGGTTAATGTTTTATTTGTACTTGAAAAGCATATGGATTTTCCTATTGTAGAGAGGCATGTTCTATAAGTGTCATTTAGTCCAAGTTATTTCATAGGATGGTTTATGACTTCTATACATATATATATACTGATTCTTTGTGTACTTGTTTTATTAGATAATGTAAAAGGAGTATTGAAATCTTCAACTAAAATTGTTGATTTGTCTATTTCTCTTTTCAGGCCTATAAGTTTTTGCATTATGTATGTTAAGAACTAATATATATTATTTTATCTATTCTTTTTTTTTTTTTTTT